>JAKGSA010001169.1:9038-21170 GCA_033558755.1 Philaethria dido | reverse complement strand
TAAATAGTATAGTAATTAATCAACATGTAAGTGATGAGCCTAACGACCCGATAAATGTATGAAAAGATTACCTTTGTTTAGGCATTTTATTATTATTGTAATACAAATTTGTAATGCTACTAGCTGTTATCCCTGGGTTCGCTTGCGTTGTCAATGGAGTTATATATATATATATATATATATTATTTTATCTCTAGTTCCTCTGAATTTATTTATTTGAAATTAACTATGTGTGTGGCTTTCAAACTTTTATGTCGTAAAGTTTCTAAACGAAAACTATGACGCACAACTACATCCTGCGGACAGACAATTATAATTACGATTTTTCTGAATATTTGATGGTTACTCGACTTTTTCACGACGTAGTCGGTCTTAATAAATACCCCGTCCTGAAACCCTCAGGAAAAAAGGTACCTTATTAGTAATTATTATTATCCTTTACCCCGTTATATTGAATTAATAAGTTTATAAGTATTTTCGATTTTTCTGTATTCTAATAGATATACAATATTGCATGAAAACTAGATTGATTCAATATTACTTTTAAATTATTTTGTTAAGGGCTGAAGTACTATAATGGGGCGAACACTTGCAATAAAGATATTTAGAATTTCGTTTGACCACCATAAGCTACAAAAACGGTGATAATTCACGTCGTGATACATTCTTAGCCGACTTCAAAAAAAGGAAGTAGTTCTCAATTCATACCTTGGTGAAATAAACTGGGTGAAATAATTTTAATGATTATTTTTTTAAACGGCGTTGAGTTCCGCCACTCAGCACGCAATACCTTAATTCGGCGGAAAGTGGGGAACGGAGTGTCTTAACACTAGGTTCCCTCTGCCTGCCCTACTATATGCGGGATACAGCGTGAAGCTATGTATATATGTATGTTTAAAACGATACTTAGTGCTTCTTATATAATTCCAATTATACTCGTATGTAATATCTAACGAATTATTTTTGAGTTATCCATAATAATTGTACTTTTCAGTGAATTTTCTTTAAAATTGGTATTATCTTTTGTTAAAATTGTAGTTATTAGCCTATTACTTCTAATTCATAATATATACATAATAAATCTTGCATAATTCCACTCGATTCAAAATCGATTCCATATATAAGTAACAAGTATTTCAGTTATATGTATTATAATCTCAAACCTATATAATAAATAAACATTAAATTCATACAAAACTGTTAGTCATCGATAAATCGGCTATAAATCGGCTAAACGAAATGCTGAATTTTAGTACAGAATTAACGTCACATTTGATTTAGTTCGATTTAAAACATGCTTAGTTCAATATATTGATGTAGAATTGATATATGTATTTTATTATTGTTGGCTTCTAATATATTTCAAATCTTAAATAATAAGACTCATAAAAACTGGCAAGATGGCATGGAATGGATGGCAAAAGAAAGATCGCATATAATCTGAAATATCATCCGATGGTAAGTGGTTACCTTCACCTATTACGAGGAGACAATGTTAGATATTTGGCAGTTCGTCTTTGAAATGATAGTGGTTGCGGGCTAGTCGAAAGACGAACCTCTTACCACTTAATTACTGGGAGACCCGCCTCTTACAGGACGCTGCTCACAGCTGAGAATTGTATTGTGTTCCCAACCCCCCACAAGGTAAATCTGTACTTCCTAAGTCGTACAATTTGACTCAGCATGCAATGCCTGAATCTGGCGGAAAGTGGGGAACGGAATTGTTGAAAGAGAACGGAGTGTCTTAACACTAGGTTCTCAGGTTACCTCTGCCTACCCTGCTATATGCGGGATACAGCGTGAAGTTAAAAAAAATTAGACAAGCATGTGTCATCATAGACCGCATCGACGTCTAACATCAGGCTTGATGAACTCAAATGTAGGTGTATGATCATTCATAAAAAAAAACAATCTGTTGCTTAGAGTTACGAAGAGCTAATTAGAAAGTTAAATTTCTAAGTGTGGTCATGATTTGATTGTGGGTTTGATCCCTACTTGAAAAAATGGTCATATATAATTTATTTACATTCCTGCCTTCTTTTTATATAATGCTCGCCATTAACTTCTCCCACCTAACAGACATTTATATAGACATAAATTCAATACGGAGTTCAGTTCAGTTCATTTCCTAAATGATGACGCCGAACGTGCCACTTTAAGACAGAGTGTCTTGACACTAGGTTTTTCGTGACTACCCGAGAGTGTTAAGCTAGAAAAAATGTAACGTGAACGTGAAAGTAAAATAAAAAAAAGATAATTGATTTCTATGTTTGAAAATACTTTTGGGTATATACATATGGGTATATATACTTTTGGGTATATACATATGGACAATAATCTAACAGCTAGACCCTCTACACCTGCACCACGACCATGCTCAACTTCACAATATTATTGAAACAGGGAAATATTTATAACTTCAATTTCTTTTTTTAATACTCTAAAGAGTATTAGTGATACGAATAAAACTTCTATTGAGATTCACATTTAGCTAAGTGTTTCGTTATCATTTTGAGCAAAGTCCGCGTTGGATAATATAAGTTATTTTTCTTAACAAAAGAATTCTTAAAATATTGGTTTCAAAATATTATTTTATTGAAAAGGCTATGGAAAAAAGAGAACTCACTTCTCTATAAATCTCTCCTGGTTTGTGATACAAGTTTTATCATTATAATGAAAATCATTAAGTTAGAAATAAGTTTGTATGTATATTTTTATTTTCCACGTACAAATAATATAGGAACATTAATACAGGTTTTTGTAGTATTGCGTTTGTTGAAAAATTTTTGTATTTACAAAAATTGTTCATTTGTAGGAATTTTTGCTTAAAAAGTGTTATTATGCGGAATAATTATTACCCACTTTAATCAGGAATTCATTTTCTTGAAATATTATTTCTGTATTTGTATTAAGAATTTTTAATCATGCTGCACAAATGTTTCTTAGGCGTAGGTGTATATATTTTTGTTTCACATATTTTTGCATATGTATATGCAATATTTTTAGGTTCTCGCTTTTATAGCAGTGGGGGGCGATAGAGAAAGACTTATGCCAAAACACTCCTTTCTCCATCCGAATTCAAGAAATTACTTATTAAATGACGCTGCTGAATGCGGCGCTTTATCTCACTAGAGCGAAGGAATGATAGTTATTTAAATATATTCATTACATTGAGTGAGAATCGAACTCACAACCAATCGTGTTTTCGATCAGGTGTTGTCTCATTGCGGTGATGATGATGATTCCTGTAAATATATTTATAAAATATTTAAAAAAATGTGTTAATAGATGTGCCCTTCGAGCACATTCGAGCTGCCCTCTGTGCGCACGCGAGCGACCTGCTCTGCGCCCACATACCAAGCTCTGAGCCTGCTCAATGCTCTGGTTGCCCAGGAATCGGATATTGATATGTTTTGTATGAGTGTAAAGGCATTTTTAAATATATGTATAGCAATATTAAGTAAATAGTTTAAGATTTCATTGTAACCACTAACATATATCTTGTTGTACGCTTTGGCTTTGCTGTAAGTACAACAAGAATCTTTGTAATAATAAATAAATAAATGTGTAATTGAATATCTTTATATAACATTCACTAGGAAGCGTGGTGAATAAAAACATTTCTTAAAAAAAACATATATATATATATATATATAATATAATTTAACCAGATCACTTACTTATAAGGATGTCCTTCTCTAGTTTTGTCCTAAAAAAATATTATAACAAGTCCCGCAGTTAAAACACAGAGTTAACTTAGAGCAAAGTTCAAAGCAAAAATTATAATCATTATTTTTTTTTAAATCATATTAACCATAAAAACTAAAAGATTTTTATGAAAATTGTAGGGCCCGAGGAATTTGAACATTGGCATATATGTAGTGTTCAAGGAAGAAGTGCAGAATCCAATATTTTAGTAATAATGTATACATTAGAAATGTATTACATTAATAAATTACATATTTACCTAATATCTGTTTAATATAGTATACTTAAGAGTTTAAAATAAACAAAAACCCAAAACTTTAAGGAAAGTGCACAAAAAAGTTATTAGTAATTATTACGAATAACTCAAAAACTACTTTTTTTTTTTTGTTTTATTGATAACGGACGGCAAACGAGCAGAAGGACCACCTGATGGTAAGTGGTTACCTTCACCCATAGACATCTACAACACCAGAGATGTTGTAGATGCGTTGCCAACCTAGAGGATACTGATGGAAGGGGGGACAATGTAGTAGTCCACTATCAGAACCACCACATTTTGTGGAAAGGATGGGTGGGAAAGGGGAAAATCTGGCTTACATGCCATCGAACCGGAACACATCATTAGACATTTGGCGGTTCGTCTTTGACATGATAGTGGTCGCGAGCCAGTCGGAGGACGAACCTCCTACCACCTAACAAAACTACTAAGCAGATGTTAACTAATTTTAATGGGACCACATAATAAGCTCATAAGAATCATCAAAACTGATTCACCCAGCAACAAGTTAAGTGGTAACACATGCGAATTGAAAACCTCCTTCTTACAAAAGATACACATGTTAAGTGAACGCCTGTCGTAGTACAGAGGCACAAGCGTGCCACTGTAAACGCGACAGGTTGTGGGTTCGATTCCGACTCCAGGAAATGGAATTTTTTATTTCCTAGGTTTGGTAAAAAGGCAAAGCGCGGCGTTGAGTTCCGCCACTCAGCCATTGCGTGCTGAGTGGAAAGCTTCAATTCGGCGGAAAGTGGGGAACGGAGTGTCTTAACACTAGGTTTTCTCTGCCTACCAGGCTATATGATAACATATACTATACGCGAGATACAGCGTGAAGCTACGGACGTGTAAAGAAACGTGTATTTAACACATCAATGCGACAAGGATACTAGTGAGAGTAATTATATAATATATTTATTTTTCTTCTTCACTCATCTCCTGCAAACTTTGTTCGTAGCCTGCTTAGCTAAGCAGAAACTAATGCTGTTTGTTTATATAAACTAGAGAAATACCAACATGTATAAATATACAACTCGTGTACGTGTGTCGACATTGTATAAATATACAATGTCGTGGCGCAGAGGCACAAGCGTGCGACTGTAAATGCGACAGGTTGTGGGTTCGATTCCCATTCCAGGAAGTGGAATTTTTCATTTCCTGGTTTCGGTAACAAGGCAAAGCGCGGCGTTGAGTTCCGCCACTCAGCATGCAATACACAATAGTATAGTAAACACTATAGTAATTAGCATGGACTAGAATTGACCACGAGCGAAGTAGCGGGTAGCAGCTAGTATAAGATAAAGCGTGAAGTTCAATTTATTTTTTAAAACCCTTATAAAGTTTCATTTCTTTTAGAATTATACAAGCTTTTAAAATACAAATATTTTTTTGTATTTTCTTGCCTCAGATAAAATTGTGCATAATTAAAATCAAAAGAACGACCTCGTATTAGTTCTCAAACTCTTTACGGATAGTGGGCGGATAGTAAAAGGCCATCTTTTATACGATAATCATATGAAACGCACGCTGTATAAAGTTTACTGTGTTATAAAGGAATAAGAAATATACGTACACATAATTTATTTTACAGCCTCACGCTTTATCTCACATAGCATAGAGGAGCTGGTGTCAAAACACTCCGTTCATTTTGCTACCGAAATCGAGATGTTACGTAACGAGTGGCGGAACTTAACGCCGCGCTTTGTCCAGAGAGAGGAATGAAAGAGAAGAAGAGAGTTCTTTTTTTTCGACTGTGTAGAATGCTGTTGGCCCTAATGGCCTCGACAGCGTCACCGGGTTGTGTAGGGGGCCGAGCTAGAAGAGCTCTGACCCTGGCTTGGCCTCCGAGGAGACCATCAACTTAGAACTGCAATGTCGCAAGGGCGCCTAAAGATGGAGTAAGAAAATAATTTAGGCTTAATGATTCCCATAGTGGGAACCAAAGCAAGCTTGAGAAAGCAGCTAAGTAGTGCTTGCTTTTCGTAGGCATAGAATACCCTCTCCCCTCTGCCCCTATAAAATCCAACAAAAACCAGGATGTTTGTGACCCTAAATATTTTAATAATATTTGGACTAATATAACAAATTGCAGTATTTTCTCAATCAGTTATATCAGTTTTAACGCGTTTAACGCCTGTCGTGGCGAAGAGACACAAGCGTGCAACTGTAAACGCGAAAGATTGTGGGTTCGATTCCCACACCAGGAAATAGAATTTTTCATTTTCTGGGCTTGGTAACAAGGCCTAGCGCGGCGTTGAGTTCCGCCACTCAGCACGCAATGCCTCAATTCGGCGGAAAGTAGGGAACGGAGTGTCTTAACACTAGGTTCCCTCTGCCTACCCTGATATATGTGGAATACAGCGTGAAGTACGTATGTATGTATGTAGTTATTTCAGTACAGTATCTCTAAGAAGAGCTGAAAGTGAAGGTGGAAAACTGGATAATGTATCATAAGATTATTTTAAGGTTATCGTTGTGCAATGGAATACCGTCTGATAAAGGCGATGGTTGTTAGTTCGATTCTTACTCGAAGGTATGTTAAATTATATTTATAATAATTACTAATGACTTTGTTAGGATGACTAGGATAACGAGAAAGTTATTTTAAGCTATAATTTTTTTTTAAAGTAAATTGTATTCGTTATTTTCTCGCTCTTGTAACACAAAGCTTAAGTTCTGCCACTCAACACGTAATATTTCCAATTCGGGTGCAATGTAGTAAACGGAGTGTCTTAACTCTACGTTTTCTCTGTCTTTCCCTAAAAAATGCGTAAAAAATAAAAAAAAAAAGCTTACAGACAGGATAACCGTTATATATTTAATATTTTGAACAGAATGTTAATAGAGCAGACATTTTAATAGATCATTATATTTTATTAGGCACTTTTCGTGTCATAGTTAAAGTCATAATAACTCAATGACGACAACTTCTTTACTCATCGGGTTATAATTTTGTAGTGTACTAAATTTGTGAATATTACTCTATGAGGGAAGAAATTTATTGATAGGAGTATCCTGCTTATGCTAAACCATAGCATTTAATTATGTATGTAGGTACTGTGGAAATTTTATATTTGGGTAGCGGATATTTATAAAAAAATAGATTTTTAGTAGTATTAGTACTTAGTATTAGTACTAAGAGCATCTGTTTAGGGAGATTTTTACAAATTAAGAACTAGCGTTTAAGAATTTCGACGTACCTTGGAAACGTACAACTTAAACAACTAAAGCGATCGGACAGATTTTAGTCTCTTGGATCTCCTGGTACATTGACTTTTTTTTTTATTTTAACTTCACGCTGTATCCCGCATATAGCGGGGTAGGCAGAGGGCACCAGAGAATCTAGTGTTAAGACACTCCATTCTCTTTCAACAATTCCATTCCCCATTTGTACGTACATTTTAACATTAATACTTTTAACATTTTTGTACGTTTCTAAAATATTTTTCTAATACTAAGTCTGTGTGTTTCAAAGTGAAATAGTCAAATATATAAAAAAATATTGAATGTTCTGTGGAAAACCACGTCCATTCATCGTGTTTGGATTCTAAAAAGTTGCCAATCAACCTTAAGCTTCATACAGTCACAGTAAGCATATTTTTTACTTTAGTTAATTTTGTTTAGTTAAGTTAAAATTTAAATTGTTTTTTTTTAATATATATTACATTTTTTTTAGTTTCTTTTTTTTCTGTTAATTTTATTTATAAGCTTAAATTTAAAATGCCTTTTCGTTTGTTTACGAAAAGTCCACAACATATTATATCTGTTTTTTCTATTTATAGCGATTTCTATAAAGTATATTGGGAAAGATAATATCTCTACAGCATTTATGTCTCTAGCTTTAATGTATCTCTTAGGAAAAGAGAAACTCCTTAGCAATTTATGGACTCACTGTGCGGGTGCCGGGCCTCTGGAGAGCGCCTGAGACTTACAACCCAAGTGTATGTTTAAGTGGCCCCCTCGAAATTCGTGTTAAAAACAAACTGATTATACCAAGTAACAAGTACTACGAACTAAAAAACGAACTGACCAGGAATAGGTTTACAGTTAATTTGTACGCGATAGAGGTAGGCGCGAGAGGTGTAACAGCGAAATCTCTCAATAATTTTTTAAAAGATCTCGGCCTTTCTAGGACGGTTATCAGTCCATATTTAGCATGTATTTTGAAGGCGGCATTAGTACCATATTTTCAAACTTGTTTAGGTAGAGAGAGGAACGCGGACAGTAAAGGTGAACATTAATGCACATTTCAAAGGGATCACTTAAACCTACACTTGGGTCGTAAGTCCCAGGCACTCTCCAAACTCCTTTCTCTACGATGCGATGGGCACCCGCATGGTGAATCCATGGATTGCAAAGGAGTTTCTTCTCATTCTAGAAACTCCGAGATCTCTTAGTAGGTTATTCAAAATTGATCCATGACATTTACCAAAACACTATTTACTTTTAATTAAAATAAATATTCGATTTGTTATTATTTTCCCTATAAAGGCCATCATGAAAGTCCTTTCCCAACTTCCTCAATATTCAAAATTTTAAGTAACTTTGTTGGCTTTCTCTTAGAAACAGCAAATAAACGAACTTGTTATATCTACATAGTTGAACTTATATTCGGATTGAATTCATAGAACAATTTTGATTTGGTACCGAACAACTTCACTAAGAAACTTATCTTATGTTATTCAAACCTCCTCGCTAATTGAAATTTCTACCTATTTTTATGATGCCTTTATTAGTTTCACCTGTATTTATCTATCAACCAATGTTTAAGATAATCTTGCAACGTTATTTGATAGATGCCTGCCGTGGCGCAGAGGCACAAGTGTGCGACTAAACTAAACGCGATGGGTTGTGGGTTCGATTCCCACTCCAGGAAATCAAATTATTAATTTCATGAAATTGTTCAAGTAATTGTTGGTAACAAGGCAAAGCGCGGCGTTGAGTTCCGTCACTCAGCAAGCAATGCCTCATTTCGGAGGAAAGTGGGGAACGGAGTGTCTTAACATTAGGTTCTCTCTGCCTACCCTGCTATATGCGGGATACAGCGTGAAGCTATGTACGTATGTTATTTAATATTCGTGTCGTGCGATTTGCTTGAAAACTGCACACGTGTCTGGATTTATTGAGAATACAATATTTTCATAGAAAGGATTCAAAGAGACCATTTACAAATGGTCATAGGCTATTCATTTTTTGAAATTCATGCAACCATTTTTTATTTGCTTTTGTAAACATATTTTTTACAAACCTAGAAAAAAGTCAAGTTTTGTTTATTAGTATTCATTTGCTTTTTTTCTTATTCTGCCTTGTGTCAAAGCATAGTATCGGAGTAGATTTTCTATAATAAAACAGTAAAAAGTTTTTTATTTTGGATTTTTTTTTTATGGATACCGTATGGCAAACAGCCCAGAAAGGACCGCCTGATGGTAAGTGGTTGCACTTCGCCCATGAACATCTACAACACAAAGAGATGTAAGATGCTAGATGCTGCTAGTGCGTTGCCAACCTAGAGGGATACAGATGGAAGGAGGGGACAATGTAGTAGTCCGCTATCGGAACCACCACATTTTGGGAAAGGATGGGTGGGAAGGGGGGAAAACCTGGCTTTGCATGCCATCGAACCCGGAACACATCGCCAAGATATTGGCAGTTCGTCTTTGACTATATGATAGTGGTCGCGAGAAAGGATATATTTGCGTATATGGATATTATTTGATTTGATTTATTACGTATTTGGATATATTTGCGAAGAATCATTATTTAAAATGATGATGATAAGGGGATATGAAAGAGGATCAGCTGATGTGATGATAATGATGACAAACATTTTCTTATTTATAATAATTTAACTATAATTATGAATAAGCCCATTGTGAAGTAGCTGAGACACAAGCGTGTGACTGTACGCGATAAATTGTGGAGCTAGTTGCTTTTTCCTATCACTCCAGGAAATAAAGATATTAAATAATGTATTTAGTATATTTTCATTTCTTCGCCACAAAATAAGCAGCTAAAATGCGGCGTTGAGCTCCGCCACTCGGCGAAGAAAGTGGGAGACAGGGGAAATGTTGAAGAGAACGAAAGTGTCTCTTTTCAGTTCTCAGGTTTCCCTCTAACTATTCTGCTGTAAGGATAAAGCGTGAAATTTAAAAAAAAATAATAATGAATAAACATTTTTTTTCGGCAACTTACGACCTATTACAAAATAGCCGTTCACACTACAACTGTAGTATAAAAACAGTTTAACAAATTCAAACCCTTCCGGATACCTTCATCGTTATTTCATCGTGGGCGTATTCTCATATCCCAAATCTTAATGAACATTGGAAAATTTTCTCTTATATGTAAAATTTTTGTATTTGCACTGTTATATAAGGAGTTCTTCTATTTGTATTTTCAAACGATTTCAAAAAAGCAGGATTTCAAAAACGATTTCAAAGTAGTTATCAATTCAAACTGTATTTTTGCTAAACTAAACGTGCATTACCACATAACTTTTACTGGGTGAGCCAATTTTGATGAATCTTTTTTTATATATGATAGCTAGTACTTCTGATGTGTGCCCATTCAAATTTAGTTAGATGATGAGTTCTTTTTGGGCTTTATTAGTAAGGAGGGTGTAGTAGTTGATTTTCGAGATATAGTATATCTAATGAGAAGAGTCACGTAAAAATCGCAGGACGACTGAACGAACCCTTAAGTATGAGTATCGAGGAACTTAAAAAAAACATAAGAACCATTATTGTAACCATTGTGTAACCATATGTTAAATATTTTAAACGTTAACTTTGTAAAACAAGAAATTGGAAAAATCCTTTGACTAAACGAAACAATAAACCCCAGAGAAAACATTCACTTTGATAGATGGCGGAATTCAAAGTATATATTTATTAACTATATATACCTTTAATATTGTTTTAGTTATGTTAGATTTATAACATACAACCAATCAAATGAAAATTAATTAATATGGCGAAAGCATCGCTTGTGATATTTGATATGCATGCGCATCTCCGTAATGTATCATTTGTCCTGCTCAATAGGGTGAGAAATTAGCAACAAAGCACGGTCTAAAACACACCCGTTCCACTCAAAGTGTTCATTTGTTCAATTTGAAATTTACTATTGTATCTATATTTGGATCATTTAATATGGTATATTGATTAAATCTAGGATAGATATTTTAAAAATCTAATATAACTTTTTAGTGCGTTATTCATTGATGAAGAAATGCTGAAGCATTTAAAATAAAGGGTATTTTTGCTTTTATTCAACTTGAGTGAATGTATACGTTTTTTTATGGTTATGAGTAATATAAATAAAATTTTAACAAAAATAACGACTTCGACCAAGATGTGAATGTGTTGTGATGTCAAGATGTAAAGAAAAAAGTGAAATTATTATGAATGAAAATTTTTAACGTTTTCCTAAGTGTGTGTTTAACACAGACTATAAAAAATATATAATTTACTATTATAGATTTATAAATTATAGATTTATAAATTAACCACACTATTTATTCCGCTACTTAAAAATGCAATATCAATTCGGGCGGGAAGCGACGAACTAAGTGTCTTGCTAGGTTCATTCCGACTGCCTGCTATGCCCGCATAGCGTGAAGCTTGTTTCTATGGCCTATTTCTTATATTGTTTTTATGAAACGTAATAGTTACAATTTCATTACCACTTCAAAATAATATTCATACTTAAATTATAAGCATTTTGCCATTGCTACGGCTTTCCAACCGACAAAATTGTGACGTTAAGGTTCTATCACCAAATACTCAATAGCTTTAAATGAAATTGACCGGAAATCGTTGATAACGATAATACCAACTCTGTTTTTCCTGTGTACGGATTTTATAATTAGATGAACATGAAAAAGTACTTTTTAACCGGGTCCACAAAAAGGAGAAGGTTCTCAATTCAACTGTATTTATTTGTGTTTCTTTTGTTAAACTGGATGATCTCATTTTGATTATCCTTGTCTGAAATCACTTGATTTTTGTATGAAGCATCGAGGTGGTACAATTTAAAATTAGTTAAGGTTTGACGCGTAGTTTATGAGCTTTGTGTAACAATCATTTTTTTTTTTATGGATAACTGATGGCAAACGAGCAGAAGGACCACCTGATGGTAAGTAGTTA
>JAKGSA010001168.1:65754-95811 GCA_033558755.1 Philaethria dido | reverse complement strand
CATTGCGTGCTGAGTGACGGAACTCAACGCCGCGCTTTGCCTTGTTATATATATTATATTAATAATTGAAGAAAATACTTTGTTTTCGTTTTTACGAGAATTATACAGATAGAGTTGTATAAAATTTAGCATTCTTAAAAGCTTATGATATTTTTTATATTATTTATTATAATAACGCATTAGAAATAAGATAAATTAATAAACAAATGTCCCACACACACACACACACACACACACACACACACACACACAGTACTAGTACGCGTTTGACATACACTTTTCTATAAAGGTAACACAAATTTTATTTGCCAATGTCCACTCGTCTATTATAATTAAAGTAATATATCATTTTACCCACGACCCTACTTTATTAAAATAAATTAATTCTTTTAAAATTCAATACAAATCGTAAAGACTTTACTTAATTTGTTTTTTGAAATTTGACTTTCCTGTTATACTTTGTTCTTTTCGATAGAATTTGTGAATATGTGTTTCAGTAATGTTACATTGAATATCTTACTATATTTAGATAACATACACATTAAATGGGAAATTTATTGGAAAAGATAACATTATTGAACAGATTATGCATTGAAAAATACCAGAAGTCTGTATGATAATGAAGCGTGATGTGATAGACCATATCACATCACGCTTCATTATCATATCACATACTGTTCAAGCTGACTGATTAGTTAAAAAAAATTACAAACAAAATCCGTACATTTATAAACTACTTTGAACAGAAATAGTACTGAAGAATGTATGATAAATGCCTGATGATGAAGTGTGTGCCGCTTAATCATATATTCTTCGGTTGAAAAAAAAACTCAAATTCGTAATATATTTAAAAGAAACTAAATTAAATTAATAAACAAAATATTTACTTTTTTAACTGACGTAAACACAACACTTGATTTCTACACACTGAGTAGACAATGACAACTGTAAAAGATGAATTAAACAAGATGTATTTATATACCAAGAGATTTTTTTGATAAAGTATTGTATTATCTCACTATTACGCTTGCAAAGTGACGCTTTACAACGAATTAAATCTAAAGCCGTAACAGTTTATGGCTTTTCATGTATTAGCCAATTGTTATTTAAGAGATAAAGAAATTGCAACATCATCAAACGAATAAATAATCTTGTTCATAAATAATTAAATTTCCGTAAAATTCTAAATCATGTTCTGTTATTACACCCATTAATAAATTAATCATTATTTGTAGACTCATTAACGATAAGAAGTTTTTTTTATACGGAATACGTACTATACAGTACTGTTCAGATCTTGATATGGATATGGTCTCCATATGTTGACATCCTTCTGTGTTGTAACCCAATTGATGTAACTCTTCCAGATCAAAATAATTTGGCGAGATGAGTTAAAACCACCGAAAAGTCTAGCTATATTTGTAGGTGGACGATAGGTATAACTGAACACCTGTTAGTAGAGAGTGGGGGTATCTCTTGACATCAGTAATCATTTTCTTCCCCATGTAAAATTTTAAAAGGCATACGTAAAGCTGTAAGCTGTAAATGAACGCTAATACATGTAAAATTCTATAAAATTCTTAATAAATATTCTAATAATAGAATTTATATCATGAACATTTTTGATATTACTATTTGTTATCTCATATCTGACAATGAACAGCATTTTTCTTTAGTATTACAAATCATCGTTAAATACATAACACAGAAAATTTTATGCTATCTAGATATAGACTAGATAACTAATAAATAGAAATTGAAAAGTCAGTAGGCTGATAAAAAATGAATAATGAACACAAGGTTTAATACTACAAAATTCTGTGTTTTTACCAGAATTGTTTCAACAAAACCTTAAATTAGCCAAATTAAATGCACACAGCAGAACGCTTGGTAAATTATACGGAGATTCTCCCTTGAGCTTCTTTTTTTCCATAACTTTATTGGTTTTCGTCGACAAAATTATTCATTCTTTCGTTGATGATGTTGCAATGTTTTTATCTCTTAAATAGCGACTGGTTAAAACATGACAAGCCATAACCGACTACTGCCTTAGGTTTAACAGATGAACAAGCAGCCGATAAGGATTACTTATGACATTCATTTTTTTATTTTATTCAACATATGATGATTGTTATTCTCGGAATCCTCGGAATTGGAAGTCTCAAACAAATTAATCCGTTTTAAAAATACTTGATACTAATATTGGTAAATTCTATCTAAACTGTTGTGATATTTACCCTGTAACTATTTTTTGTAGGTTTACCTTGTATCCCACACATGGCAGGGAAGCCAGAGAGAACTAAAGATCCTAGTGTTAAGACTCTTCGTTCTCTTTTAACATTTCCGTTCACCACTTTCCGCCGTATTGAGTGGCGGAACTCAACGCCGCGCTTTGCCCATAAATGTATATATGGTACCTTATAGTAAATATTTCAGAAAATAATATTTTCCACAACTGTTTCTTTCTAATTTTAGGGAAATAAATGAGAACGAAATGTCGTAATACTAAGAATAAACAAAGAAATTATTAAAATAATGCTACTATAATTTACCGTAAATGAAAAATAAATTATCAGATTCAATACTAACAAATTTCAACAATTACTATCACCAAACGATCTAGAATTAAATAAAAAAATGAATGTCATACATAGTAAGTTATCAGTTGCTTCATCATCGGTATAGTTATCATTTTACGAGTAAAATCTAAGCCGTGGTTGTTTATGGCTTTTCATACTTTAACCAAGTGTTATTTAACAGATAAAAGAATTGCAATATCATCAAAAATGAATATTTTTGTTACATGCGCTTATAGTTAGACGTTGTCCCACTGCTCTACGACGGCTTCATACATATGCAACAACTTTTATTCATGAATAATTAAGATTTTTAAAAATTAAAATTATGTCGAATAACTCAAAACTTCTCGTCGTCATTTCTTAACTAAATTTAATGGGAACACATCAGAAACACTACCTATTAGTGGCGAGGCATCCTTACAACACGATTCCCACCGGCTTGCCTAACTTTTTAAAGAACAAGTACGAAAAAAAAATCGCCAGAAAAATGTGGAGCTCCAATTGTAATTAAGTTTGCAAAAATAAACAAAGTCAAGCAAGGTGTGATAGCTAAAAATGTCGCCAAAAAAATATTGGGTATAAAATTGCAAAAGAAAAATAAGCTCTGACATCTTAGACACCTAAAAAAAAGGGCATCGACAAAATTGGATAATGTAATTAACAAACTTAATACCTACACATTCTATACCGGCTTCCCTAAATATACATCGGCTTCTCTAAATTTACCGGCTTGCATATCCAAATTTTTCACGCCTAGCTATCATATAAAAAAGAATCGGTACCACACATAACAAATACAGTCGAATTGTGTCTGTCTCCTGTCTCTTTCGGTTAAGAGCTTATACGCACTGTCGACTAGTCGCTGGCAACTCGGTCGCCGGCGACCAAAACATAGCGCAACTAGAACCAGAAGACTAGCCGAGTGACAGAAAGTACAAATATATTATTATTACGATTAGCATATTCGGCACTTGATGAATTCCAAATAGCTTTATTGATTCTATTTCCATTTTTTAGAGTCGAAAGACTTAGTCATTTTTGTGAGTGGTGTTTGGTCGTTACGATAATTGTTCGCAGTGTGAACGCTTCCATTTAAAACCATGCTTCTATTGGTCGCCGGCTACGACCAATAGAACCGGCGGCTGGGCAACTTGACGACTTAAGTTGCCCAGGCGACTCACGGCGACTGACAACAAAGTGTGTAACCACCCATTTAAACTATAGTAAGTTACAGTCGACGGCGACCAAGTTGCCAGCGACTTATTGAAAGTGCGTATAAACTCTAAAGTCGGTTGAAAATAATTATCAAGCTGTGGAAAACAGGAAATTAATAACTATTACCTGACAATATTTCCGGAAATGACAATGTAACCCACAAGTTCTCTTATTATACAGGAAGTTTATTTATAATGAAATAGATACTTCACTATGGATAGATGTTATTCTTAAACTAATCCATCTTGATGCTTTCGTATTATCGAAAATAATATATTTAGAAAATTGCCTAAGTTTAGCCTCGCTCTGTAAAGGCTAAACGCGACGTTGAGTTCCACCTCAATTCAGCGGGAAGTGGGGAACGGAGTGTCTTAACACTGAGTTCTCAGGTTCCCTCTGCCTATCCTGCTATATGCGGGACACAGCACGAAGCTAAAAAATATATTAAAAAAATTAAAAGATTAGGCAGCAGGTCCATACGCTCATATGGTCATACATAGTTATCAACCTCTTCATAAATGCCCTCAGGAGGGTCATCATATTTTTTATGTGACCTTCCAATATCATTAACTCTATGCTAAAAGTTATATACTGATCGATAAATTGACCTTGGAACCCCAACAGAGACGCTAGATAAAAAAATCATGTCATATCTTATCAAACATATTTTAACTTATCTTCGGTCATCACTCTAAATACATAAGATAAGAAATGGTAACATACGGATTTATCATTTCGTTCTTTATTTTGTCGAACGTGACGTAATAAATATTTACTTCTTTATAAAATTAAATATTTTTCTAATGTAATCAAATTAATCATTTTTCAAATACAAATACAAATACAAATATTCTTTATTGCACACAAATAAACAAATAACATAGAAGTAGTAATAGCGTACAATAAGGCGGCCTTATCGCTTAAAGCGATCTCATTTTTCTTACTTATCTTCACGCTGTATACCGCACATAGGCAGAGGAAACCAGAGACACTAGTGTTAAGACACTCCGTTCTATTAACATTTGCATTCCCCACTTTCTGATGAATTGAGGCATTGCGTGCTAAGTGACGAAACTCAACGCCGCGCTTGGCCATATTACCAGAGCGAAGAAATGAAAATACTAAATATCAATTATTATAAATATTTAATAGCTTAGTTTCCTGGAGTGGGCATCGAACCCATATCCTGTCGCCTTCACAATCGCAAGCTTGTGTTCTGCGCCCCACCAGACATTATTAAAAAGAATGTGGGATCAATTCCCATTCCAGAAAGTGACATTTTTCATTTCCTGGGTTTGATAACAAGACAAAGCACGGCGTTGAGTTCCGCCACTCAGCACGCAATACCTCAATTCGGTGGAAAGTGGGGAACGGAGTGTCTTAATCTAGGTTCCCTCTGCCTACCCTGCTATATGCGGGATACAGCGTGAAGCTATGTATGTATGTATTAGGAAGATATATATTTTATAATCTATATATCATTGCGTGGGAAAACTTTAGATCCTTTTTTTTACGAAAATAACATCAGGCAGATCGTAAGCTCCAGCTTGCAATTTGTTAAACTTTATATAGAAAACGGTAATACTTTTTATTAGAATTACATAAAATAATCATAATAAATACTAATACTGTCATATTGATCAAACACAATATATTTGATATACACGTTGCCATGGCAACCGATATATCACAAATGAAACCTGTATTTAGTCTAACATGCACTAAAAATACAATTATTACGAATAATTCATAAACTACTTATCAAATTTTAATTCACTGTCAAAGTTTACATAGAGACAGTTATTTATTTTGTAATAATACATTAGAACTTCATCAAAGTAATAATGATAATGTGTTTGACATATACGTTGCTATAACAACCCATATGACACATATGACGCCTAGTTCTTACTAAGGCAACCATCATGGCGCACTGGGACAGAGCCAGAGTCTGTCTGTATTTTTTTTTAACTTCACGCTGTAACCCGCATGTAGCTAGGTAGACAGAGGGAACCAGAGAACCTCGTGTTAAAATACTCCATTCTCTTTCAACAATTCCGTTCCCCACTTTCCGCCGAATTAAGGCATTACGTATTGAGTGGCGGAACTCAACGTCGCGCTTTGCCTTATTACCAAACCGAGGAAATGAAAATACTAAATTTTACATTTCCGGGAGTGGGAATCGAACCCACAACCTGTCGCGTTTACAGTCGCACGCTTGTGCCTCTGCGCCACGACAGGCGTCTATAAATTATTTTTATAAGCGTAATGACTATCTCCCTGCCCGCCATCTAGTGTAATCGTATGTGTCAGTTAAAATAGTCTGCCATCTAGCGCAGTTTAGGATAACTAGAAAGGAATTAATCTTTTTGTTATCATACTAGTAAAATTTTTATCGCAGCCGCTTTGTTAAAATGTTTTTGAATCATATTTACATGCTTGCAACCACCGTAACAATACGTTTTCTTGGCTATTATAGAGTCCATAATAAAAACTAATAGTCCATAATAAAATAATCGGATTAATCGCGTATATTTTAGTATTCGAATCCAAAAATGTATTTTCGAATACTAAAATTAAATCAAGTAAACAGTAGTAAAAAACGCGATTAATCCGGTCAAAATAGTTTCATTTAATATATGTAATAATCGCGGAAATCAAGGAGTTAGAAAATATTTTACCGTATAAATTACATACCATAGGTTCGATTTCTATTCGAAGTAAGGGATATATTTATATATTTAGATTTGGTTGAACTAATTATGGCGTTTTATTTCGCCTCAAAAGTCTATGGATAAAAAATAAGAGTAAAAAGTTTTCTTGTCAATAACTAAATAAAAGTTTTCACTTTTTAGTAATTTAGCCAATTTTTTAACAAATGGCCTAATAATTAACCTTTGAAAACTCATTGTGTGTTTAAAAAAACATAAAAATCATACATTTTATAAGTGTCATTTTAAGGTTTGTTTTCAATTTCAATAATCATTTACGACTAATAATTTAAAAAATTACGACGAATATTTTAAAAATTTATGAAAAAAATATACTTTAAAAAATACACATGAAAGAATGAGTATAATGTATTAAGATCATAAAGATGTTGTCTATTGCTAAGGCGGTACATATATTCCTGTTTGGATGCGATGAAACCAGTCAAACTACTGTTCAAACGACCTTTAAAGCATATTAAGTTCCCAGACCTTAGATAAGCTTAGATTCAAAGCCGAAGATAAAAGAAGGGCTTATTATTAAAGGAAAAAAATATTTATAATCACAAAAAATTAACTTAAAATTTAGTCTTTTGCCATAGCAACGTAAACAGGGAGAAGTTAGTGTTAAGATACTCCGTTCACCGCTTACCGTCATAGTATCAGCTATTGCATATTAAGTAATGAACTCAAAGCTACGCTTTGTATTACCAGAGTGAAGAAGTTTAATTAAATAGAATTATTTCCTCAAGTGGAAATCGAACCCAGAACCATCGGATTTTAGTCAAGCGCTGTCACTTGCCACTATGACTTAATAGACTCGAGAATATTTATATTTAATAAAGTGTAAATTTTAAAAAGAGCGGAACAACTTAATTTACATACATACATATTAATATGCTTTGCATTGTGTTACTATATGAAAACATTAATAAAACCCGAAAATTTTCTTCAATTACCATTATAAAATTTATATTTTAATGATGACTAAACACAAGGCACAAGTGTGTGACTGTTAACGTGACAGGTTGTGGGTTCGATTCCCACTCCAGGAAATATAAAACTTTCATTTCCTGGGTTTGGTAACAAGGCAAAACGCGGCGTTAAGTTCGGTGCCTCAATTCGGTGGAAAGTGGGGAACGAAGTGTCTAAACAATAGCTTCTCAGGTTCCCTCTGCTTACCCTGCTATATGCGGGATACAGCGTGAAGCTAAAAAAAATTATGACTAAACCAGCCTTTACTCAAAATGAGCTCATATACTTAACCTTTCCATTTAATATATAAAAAAGAGGTTACTATGTGATTGAGAATTACGATTAGCTACTAACAAAACTCAAGGACGGAAGTAGCAACAAAAATGTAATATTACGTCATAAAACTTAACAACATTGTAATCGAATTAAAAAAATAAATACTACAATAATTTAAAAGAAAACAGTTATTTTCAAGAAAATAGCAAACTTTTTTTTCTAATTTTTTCAAATCTTTTTATCTTCTATTTTTTTTAATTAAAAAATAATAATAACAGACACAAGAAATATTTAAAATTAATCATATAAAACCTTTTTTATTAAATTAGTTGTCATAAATAAACTTTTTCAGCCAGTATTAAAAAGCCGGTTATAATCTGTCAAAAAGATATTGACATAACACGCTATTTTGTTCGTTGTTCATCCACTGGCGTCGTATATACATATTCTATTGGCAATAGGACTTGAGCACAATTCAGTATACCATTCAGTCAGTGACCGTCATTCGACGCGAGAGTTACTATCCTAACCGAAATAAAATTTAATGTAAGTATTTGCATGTAGAAAGCAAGAAATTCCTAATATATTTACTGGTTTTTTATATTTTTGATTAGATAACAATATGGCGGTTTTGTTTTTTGGTTAGTTTATTAAATATTAAATTTTTAAGCCTACCGGCATTTTGGTTAGCTAAAATATTTTCATGTCGGACGGTCAATGTGCTCGTGAGACGTATCGGTGGGACGGTGAATTGGAATTATTATTACATTCGGCTATTTATTCGGCTATATATTGTTTTTTTTGTAAGCATTAGACATTTCTGTTTGTAAAATTTTACACCAATTTATTGGATATTATGAAATCTAAAGAAATGCTTCTCACAAAAACCAGTTTAGGCTCGGCTTACTATACTTTAGTTAACATATTATTTTACTATTATGTTTATGTTAAAATTATTAATTTGTGAAAATACCAAAAAATACATTTTATAATAAAAAGTATTTCTTATAATAGTTTATTTAATTAAAATATTCCTTATTATCGGCGTTCAGTTCCGCGCATGTTTCAAACTATAGAACGGAGGGTCCTGTCACTTAATTCTATGCTTAATGTTTTTTTTGTACACAGCAAAATGCCACAAGTTTCGTTCTACTACTTCCCCCTGAAGGCTCTGGGTGAGTCTGGAAGATTACTCCTGGCTTACGGTGGCCAGGAGTTCGATGACAAACGCATTTCAACGGAAGACTGGCCTGCGCTGAAACCATGTAAGTAAAATAAATTCAAGCTTCACGCTGTATCTGACATATATATACATAGCAGGGTAGGCAGAGGAAACCAGAGTACCTAGTGTTAAGACACTCCGTTGTTTTGTAATATGTTGAGTCATTGCGTGCTAAGTGGCTGAACTCAACGCCGCGCTTTGCCTTGTTACTAAAACAAGGAAATGAAAATACTAATTGGCGTGGGAATCGAACCCAACCCACCCATAAATTAAAATATTGCTTGTATTTTTGAAGATAAATGTTTGATAGTCTTTTAAACAAAAACTACTGAATGGATTTAGATGAAACTGCACAATTATATATATAGCTAAAACACTGTAATAACTCGTAAGGTACAATTTAAAAAAAAAAGTGAAATTTAACCATATTATGAGTCAATATTTAGTTTTTTATAAGTGAAATTTATCTATGTATTAATACCTGAAGCAAAAACTTTGACTCCTTTTTACGAAAATTACGCGGACAGAGGAGCATGAAACTTGGCACACTTATAGTTTATATAGCCAAGGAGTGCCGAATAGTATCTTTTTAAAATTATACGTAAAAAAATATATAAAATTAATTAAATAAATACTAAACACACTACCATGGTTTGACGTCCATGTTTATATAAAGTGACATATACATACGTTGCTAGGACGCGTTATTAACGCGTCAAAGGGGACACTAGTCATAACCTCTACAAACTAGTCGTAGTCATAAACTCACGCTTTACCACTTTAACTATAATTTGTCGATAATTCTAACTTTACTCTTTGTATTGACTTCTAGGAACCACTCTATTCGTTTGTTTGCCTTTAATTTTGGGTAACCCGATGATAATCGCTATCTTTCAATCGGTCACTCAACTTTCAAGATATGTTTCATATTTTTTAACTTCAATTCTTAAATGTGCTGGGAATAAGTTCTTTTTTATGTAAAAAAAATGTTTTTGTGAAAAAAAATTGTTCGTAAAATCTAACAAAATTCATAATGTATTTTACTTATGTAATATTTTAGAAATAACTGATCGGTCTACGCGTTATAAAAACGTAAGCCGGTAGATTTTGGGAAGCCGGTATAGGATGTTAGCTTGCTTAGCAATTTTGGTAACAAATTTTGCTGACGACCTTTTTTTTAGGTGGTTTTCGATGTCAGAGCTTTTTTCTTGTTTTGTTGACTACTTTTTGCGTGAAAGAGTAACACATATGTGTCTATACTTACAAACTTTCACAGTTATAATATTATTAAGGTTTTA
Source organism: Philaethria dido (assembly GCA_033558755.1). NCBI lineage: Eukaryota > Metazoa > Arthropoda > Insecta > Lepidoptera > Nymphalidae > Philaethria > Philaethria dido. Next base: position 85,538 of record JAKGSA010001168.1, on the reverse strand, counting down.
AAATTGAAGCGGATAGACTTGAACTTGTAACTTCCATTACATAATGAATAATAATAATCTTACAATAATATCATTCAGCACGCAATACCTCAATTCGGGCTTTCAAAGTGGGGAACGGAATTGTTGAAAGAGAACGGAGTGTCTTAATACTAGGTTCTCTGGTACCCTCTGCATACCATTCTAAGTGTTGGATACAGAGTGAACCTAACAAAAATATATTACTGTTTCATCCCTATACTTGTTTTAATTAATTAATAATATTATTTTAAAGAATTGCAAAGAACATGCTAACATTTTAAACTTGTTATAGCAACCCCATTCGGTCAAATGCCAATACTGGAAATAGATGGTAAGAAATACGCACAAAGTATGGCCATCGCTCGCTACCTTGGCCGCAAATATGGAATCTCGGGAGGTGATATTGAGGAAGACTTCGAAATCGACCAAAATGCTGAATTCATCAATGATATCAGAGCCAGTGAGTTAATTCAATATTTTTTATTCGTGGCGCAGAGGCACAAGCGTGGGACTGTAAACACGACAGGTTATGGGTTCGATCCCCGGTCCAAATGGTATTTTTCATTTCCTGGGTTTGGTAACAAGACAAAGCGCGGCGTTGAGTTCCCCCCACTCAGCACGCAATGCCTTAATTCGGCGGAAATTGGGGAACGGAGTGTCTTAACACTAGGTTCCCTCTGCCTACCCTGCTATATGCGGGATACAGCGTGAAGCTATGTATGTATCATACATACATAAATATATATATAATATAGTGGGGACCGGAAATGCTAAAAAAGAGAACGGAGTGTTTTAACACTAGGTTCTCTGTTTCCCTCTGCCTACCCTGCTATGTGCGGGCAGCGTGAAATTAAAAAATACTAATAATAAATACTTAAAGATGAAGTGATTTATCACTAAGCTCATCTCATGCTAAGCTCATAGATAATATATTTGTTTTATAAAAAAAACACTTTTATAGCTATAGGTGTGAAATTTCATTTATTTCTACCGGAATGAATTACGTATGTATATAGCATTTTTCAGTTACGACCGTAATGAATGGCATGCGCAAAATGTTTACAATTTTTAAATTCGATGAAGTAATATTGAAATAAAAAAAAAATGTGTATACCATTTTAATTAAAAATATGCCCCGATACGTTGATAGATAGTAAAGTAGTTATTATTAAGCAATTTTAAAAAAGAAGGGGGTAATCAATTCGATTCTATCTTTTATGAGCTTAACTGCTTACTTTTTACTGGGTGAACAAATTTTGATGATTCTTTTTAGCTAGTGCTTCTCATGCGACCCTATTTAACTAGTGTCATAAATTGTCATAAATTTAACTAGTGTCGCCGTTGACGGCTTAACAACGCGCTACCCAACAACGTACATATCACTTTATAAAAACATGGATGTCAAACCATGGTAGTGTGTGTTTTTGTGTTAAAATTTTAACCGTCTTACAATTGTAACCCAAAAGTCACTAAATATGACCCTGACAATCGGCGAGACCATAAAAACATATGCGCTTTTTATGTTTACTTCAGAGCAATAAAAAACCTAATAAGCGTTATTTAACATACAACACAATGGCACATCCTTATGTGATTGACTATAATGTGGTTAAGTTTAATTTATCTTTTTTTTATCTTCACGCTGTATCCCGCACACAGCAGGGTAGGTAGAGGGAACTTTTTCTTAACATTTTCATTCCCCACTTTTCACGAAAATGAGGCATTGCGTGCTGAGTGGCGCAACTCAACGCCGCGCTTTGTCTTGTTACCTACCAGAGCGAGGAAATGAACATACTAAATAATATTTAATATTTTCATTACCTGGAGTGGAAATCTAACATAGAACCTGTCGCGTTTACAGTCGCACACTCGAGCCTCTGTGCCACTCATTTCAGCGAAAAGTGCTGGTTCTCTGGTTCCCTAAAAAAAATAAAGACAAATTTTTTTTCGACCTTTTCGCTTTTGCCAAATGGCAGGTTAGTCAGATAACCTAGTGTCAAGGCTCTTCGTTCTTCACTTTATGCCCGAAATCACAGCAGGGCGATTAATGGTGAAATTCAACGTCATCTTTTTTGCCAGACCAAGGAATTGAAGATAATTTAACTATGACCATTACCCTGAATGGGAATAGAACCCACAGCTGATCGCATTTATACTCCAACTGCGCTATGATGACTTTTATTTTCTTTTAATTTATATTTTGTCACTAAACAGAGGCAGCAAGTGTCCACTATGAGGCGGATGAAGCGCTCAAAGCAAAGAAACACGAGGACCTCAGCAAAAACGTGTACCCGGGGCTACTGAGCAAGCTGGATGAGATCGTAAAGAAAAATAATGGACATATCGCAGCGGGAAAAGTAAGCAACAGATAATTTATTTTTTATATATATATTTTTTTTAGTAAACTAGTCATGATAGTGTTTTATTTTCTTCAAGAAAAAATTATATCTATATATTTAATATATATTTAAAGATTGTAATATTTTTTGTAACATTTTTTGTGCATTTTGACGCCAAAAGCCTAGACCAAATAAAACTCCATATATTTTCTTGAAAAACGTTATATGTCTACTAATGTTTGATTAATTCATAGAGAAGTTCCCAATTTTATATTAAATACGAAATAAGACAAAAAAATCTTTGGGTTTTTATTTGCGTTTCATTTATGTGTTTGGAGCTACCCGACCTACTCCTACTGCAAAATTTCATTTAGATCAGCAGTATTCGTCTAAGTTCAAACATCAACCATATAAGTAACTAATCTAGCAATATTTAACCAGTATTTTGCGTGATAAACGGGGAAAGGTTTACTAACTTTCGCCAATTTCCGCCCATTGACATACAATGTTTGGTATTGTATTCGACCAGCCTGTAAGACATCATAATACATCCCTGTAAACATTTACCATATGGGAAAAACCAACCCAAAACCCACCTATAAATTATTATATTTTTTTAGCATCACGCTGTATGTTGGACATAGAAAAACAATACCCAAGTTTCAAGCAAGTGTACGACGCTGTATATTCTATTCCTAATGTAAAAGCTTATATCGACAGAACTTATAACTAAAAAGCGCGGCGTTTAGTTCCGCCACTCAGCAGGCAATGCCTCAATTCGATTGAAAGTGGGCGACGAAAATATTAAAAGAGAACGGAGTGTCTTAACACTAGATTCTCAGGTTCCCTCTGCCTACCCTGCTATATGCGGGATACAGCATGAAGTTTTTTTTTAGCTTCACGCTATATGCCCCAGGGTAGGCAGAGGGAACCAAAGAATCTAGTGTTAACTACTCCGTTCTCGACTTTCCGCCGAAATTGAGGCACTGCGTGCTGAGTGGCGGAACTCAAAGCCGCTCTTTGCCTTATTACCAGAGCGAGAAAATGAAAATACTAAATATAATTTAATATTTTCAATTCCCGAAGTGGGATTCAAATCCACAACCTGTCGCGTTTACAGTCGCGAGCTCGTGCCTCTGTGCCAGATCAGGCCTCTTTTTTTTTATTTATCTTCCCAAATTTAACTGTTGTCATTATTTACAGCTTACGTGGGCAGATTTCGTATTCGCCGGCATGTTTGATTACTTGAAAGTAATGCTCCAAATGCCAGATCTAGAGAAGAAGTACCCAAGCTTCCAGCAAGTGGTTGATGCTGTATACGCCAACCCAAAAGTTAAAGCATACAGTGAGAATGTACCAAAATCTGAATATAACTTTTAAAAAAGCAGGCTTTCTTATGGAAAATATGATTATTGTGTTATTTTGTATGTCATATAATATATGGCTGAATTATTGTGGTATGTAAATATCTGAATAAAGTATAGCATTGCACCTAATTGAGTTTGTTTTATTAATGTTTGTGATCTCCATCCATCATTCTGCACTAGGCGTAAATATATTGATAAGTACATATATAACTTCATGCTGTATCCCACATACTCGTATAGCAGGGTAAGCAGAGGTAACATAGTGTTAAGACACTCCGTGCCCCACTTTCCGCCGAATTGAGGCATTGCGTGTTGAGTGGCGGAACTCAACGCCGCGCTTTAGCTTGTTACCAAACCCAAGAAATGAAAATACTAAATTTTACATTTCCTGGAGTGGGAATGGAACCCACAACTTGTCGCGTTTACAGTCGCACGCTTGTGCCTCTGCGCCACGACAGGCGTTAATAAATAATTAAAAATTATAGAATTTATAAAATATTTCTTTACTTATATTTAAAAAACTAAACAATCTATTACTATTCATAGCGTACAGTGAGAATATACCAGCTTATCAAACAAATTAAAATTACTCATACCTCAATACCGATTAATTGAGATTTCATTTATAGCATTATACTACACTACACGATATTACTATGAAAAATCTTGTAAAAATATATTTTTTACAAAAATAAATAAATTTCATAGAAACTTCATGACGCATTGGGTTAGTACCCACTATAAACGACGGTCGTGAGTTCGAACCACACTCGGGGAGATGATTATATTTAAATTGTTAAAGCATAGCAGGGTAGTCAGAGTACCTACTGTCAAAACACACCGTTCGCCGTTTTCTGCCCGAATTCCAGATATTACGTGTTGAGAGGCATAACTCAACGCCGCCCTTTGTTTTACCAGAGCGGAGAAATGAAAATAATTATATCATTTCCTCGAGTGGGAATCGAACCCACAACCAACCACAACCGTCAGACGCGGTTACTGTAAACTGCTATGAATGTATGTATGTACCTACCTACCTAACCTCACGCTTTATCCCTAGCGGGGTAGTCGGAGAGAACGGAGCGACAAATGCTACGGAATGTATGTACGTACGTATGTATAAATAAATTATGCAAACACAGTCGAGAAGTATATAACTATAAAAACAATGACATTTGTTCGCTATGGTCTTACAGTAGATTATTTCATGATTATTTCATGTTCCTCGCCTGACTACGAACTACGCAGTGTGGCCTTGAACTTCATCATCCGGCACACAATACCAATAAAAATGGTCAGTAATTGAAAAGCGAGCGAGTTCATCGTTAGAAATTAAGTATGTATTAATATTGTCTGTAAACGCGACAGGTTGTAGGTTCGATTCTCACTCCAGGAAATGTAAAATGTAGTATTTTCATTTCTTGGGTTTGGTAACAAGGCACAGCGCGGCGTTGAGTTCCGCCACTCAACACGCAATGCCTCAATTCGGCAGAAAGTGGGGAACGGAATTGTTGAAAGAGAATGGAGTGTCTTAACACTAGGTTCTCTTGTTCCCTCTGTCTACCCTGCTATATGCGGGATACAACGTGAAGTTAAAAAAAAAAGAAAAAAAAAAATCTTTGACAATTTATTTTCCCCATACACCTATATGTATATATACGTGTTTCTATTCAAAACAAACCACAAATAAATAAAAATGAAAATATATTTATTTTATTGTAATAATTAAGATTTTACCAAAGAAAGAAAACTATTGTAAAAAAATGTAGTTTTCGTTTATGCTACTTTTGAATCGTACAGTGCAACGTATGCCTATTTACCTATAATATTATGAACGTCACAGAACACCTAGAACAACCATACACTGGCTCATTATAACAGCTTTGGTCGTCCTTCTTTCATGTTGCATCCGAAGCAATGTTATCATTTTTTGAGTGGTGATAGTAATAAGCATTTAATATTAATTTAACAATTTCCCATTGAAAACATGGGCGAAGCCGCGGGTTACACCTAGTACATAAATATATTTATTTAATATATATAAACGCCTGTCGTGGCGCAGACGTACAAGCGTGTGACTGTGAACGCGATAGATTGTGGTTTCGATCCCTACTCCAGGAATCCGAATTTTTCATCTCCTGGGTTTAGTAAAAAGGCAAAGTGCGGCGTTGAGTTCCGCCACTCAGCACGCAATGCCTCAATTCGGCGGAAAGTGTGGAGCGGAGTGTCTTGACACTAGATTTCCTCTGCTTACCCTGCTATATGCGGGATACAGTTTGAAGCTATGTATGTACTATAGATATTGATAAGCTAACCCTATAGGCTATCATACAAACACATACTGAGTGGCATTGTATGTAACAGTGAATAACATTTACAAGGACCTACTTGAAATGATAAAACGCAACTGTTCTCAGAATCTATGAAAGTTATGATACATTTTCATAAAAGGGTCTTTCTCTATTCGTTATCTATATACGTGAAGGAAAAACATTCGACTTCTTTAGAGAGTATATGCGGACGAATAATTTATTTGAGACCTGTGTTGCGCAGAGCTACAAGCGTGTGACTGTAAACACTATAGATTGTGGGTTCTATTCCCACGCCCGGAAATGAAAATACTAAATAATATATAGTTTTTTCATTTCCTCGCTCTGGTAACAAGGCAAAGTGCGGCGTTAATTCCACCAATCAGCACGCAATACCTCAATTCGGCGGAAAATGGGGAGTGGTTATGTTAAAAGAGAACGGAGTGTCGTAACATTAGACTCTCTGATTTCCTCTGCCTTCCCTGCTATGTCCGGGATACAATGTGAAGCTAAGAAAAGGAAAATAAATATATTAAATTAATAAAAAAAAATTACACAAGCTGTGTATGCGATTGACTTATACTTCGTATAAAATGATACACGCGTTGCTAAGGTAACGCATTGTTTACGCGTCACCGGGACCTCTTAATAAAATTTCTTGTCTAATGCTTTGTAGTACTAAAAATCGCCATTGACTTAGAACTGTTGCAAGCAATGAGTTAAAAGTCAGTGGTCGTTTTTTTTTATTTGCCTTATCACTAACCCAATTGATAATGAGTACATCCAAAGATAATCTGCCTGACAAGAATTACTAGTGTATAACCACGTTAAAATTTTATATATTTCATAAATTGTATTATTTTTTTAGAGTAATCATACAATGCGCTATCTATATATCAAGGGTATAATAACAAGGGCAGCAAAATCCATTTTCAAAGTCCGTCACATTTTTTAAGATTCCAAATTAACCGACATGGCTAAGGATTAAAATACAGATTAAAATGAATTATATCGAAATTATACTTAACGAAATACATTATACCGTATACCATTAAAAAAAGTTACACCTCTGATATATAATATATTTGTAGTCTGTTTACGAAAATTATGCGTATTGAGTGAAAGCCAATAATTTAACATTATTGTTAAATTAGCATTAGAAATAGATAAAAATTGTAAAATAATTATTAAGCACACACCATGTGTTTGACGTATGTCATACGTCAAACGTCTTGACATACGTCAAACACATGGTAGTGACGTTGACGTATGACAAACACGTTGCTAAGGTAACTAATATGTTGCGCATCACTTAGTATAATGTTTTGTCGAATTTCCTTTTTTCACTTCTTAGTATATTTTTATTAACGTATAACTGAAAAAAAAATAATATTTTAATTTCCTCGCTTTGGCAAGGCAAAGCGTGGCGTTGTGTTCCGCCATTCAGCACGCAATACCTCAATTCGGCGGAAAGTGGTAAACGGAAATGTTAAAAGAGAACAGAGTGTATTAACACTAGTTTCTCTGGTTCTCTTTGCCTACCCTGCCATGTGCGAGATGCTGCGTGAAGCTTCCATTTTTTATCAAATATAAATCACATGTTTGATCATACCATCACTATCGCATATTTTCAGTCATGATGCAATAAGCAACATCATGAACATACTTATAAGATGTTTCTAGAAATATATTATTTCCTATGAATCTTTAAGAATAATCATCCGCTTTTGAGATAAAAATGCATTGTCATTAAATATAATAAAAACAAATTCTCGAATATCTTTAACCGATTTCGAAAAAAGAAGATGTTTTAAATTTGACTTTATTTTTTATATGTGACCGCATTTCCTTAGTAATGATTAAGATCGACTAGTAGTTTTTGAGTTATTCGTAGCAATTGTACTTTTTCAAAATTCACATATGAAGTCGGTTTTCTTCTTTGTTAAAATTTCAGTTATGAATAAATATACGAAAACGCATGGCATGTGGAAGTGTTGGAGTGGAATATTAACTTTTCTTCCATACTTACGTAGTATTTCCCTCAGAGGAAAATTTATATTTAAATCGTTTTAAACTTATCTGTTTCTTAAGACAATGGCCAGTGTTGGGTTTCGCATTCAATTCGAGATATTTTTAACGTAAGTAAAACTGGAGGACAGTGTCTAAACTAGGTTTTCTTTGCCTATTTCGCAAATGGCAGTAAATTGGCAAAAATAGGAAAAAATGGTTCAAATGGGCTTTAAGTCACAAGTAGTAACCTAAAATACGTGCCATTTTTACCTCTGTTTAATTTCTTTCCCATACAAATATAATATAATTAAATGTTACATGTAAAGCGCGGCGTTGAGTTCCGCCACTCAGCACGCAATATCTCAATTCGGCGGAAAATGGAGAATGGAAATGTTAAAAGAGAACAAAGTGTCTTAACACTAGGTTCTCAAGTTCCCTCTGCCTACTCTGCTATGTGCGGGATACAGCGCGAAGCTAACAAAAAACAACAAGTAAAGTGACAATATGAACATAGTTTTAAAACATAGAATCATACGATGTTGATTACTGTTATAATCGTCATCCGGTTATTTGTTTTGACCTAAGAACACTTAGTCGGTACAGACGAGCACACTTTTACTAAACACATGAAAAAGATACCATAAAACAAGATAAGGCAGTAAAAATAATATTATGCAATATATATGTAACCATATCATTAATTTAAGAAGCAGCTTTTGCCCGTATATAGAGAACCCTTTTTTTTAAGGTGAGGTAATCCGTTACGGATACCTGCCCGATCTGGGACTCGGAGAGGTTATGTGGGACTCCGGACCAGCTGTAAAGAGGCCGACCGTATACCCACTATCACCACACGGTGCTCTTCCTCTGCCGTTATTAATGCCGCGTATTGTCTTACCAAAGTAGGGAAGTGAAAATATATTATCAATATACGTAAGGATATTATAAATTATGCTGCTAGGTCGTTTGTTGTTTTCAATGAACTTAACTTATGTAATACATTACATAAGTTAAGTTCATTGAACGACACGCGTAAGGTTCGCTTTTTAGCTTGACGCGTTGATCACGCTTTAGCAGAGTACGCAAAGGGGACCAGTGTACCTAGTGTTAAGACACTCCGTTCTCTTTTAACATTTCCTTTCCCCACGCGTAAGGCAATAAAAATCAAAACGGCTAAGGGGGAGTAAGACTCGCACAACGATGGTTCCATAAAAATATGTATAAATATATAACTTCTATATCAAATCCAAGCGCTAGTAATGAAACACATCGCGGTGTTGAATTCCGCCACTTAGCAAGCAACGCCTCAATGGCGGAAAGTGGGGAACGGACTTGTTGTAAAAGAACGGAGTGACTTAACACGTCGGTTCTCAGGTTCCCACTGCGCTGCTATATGAGGGATACAGCGTGAAGCTAAAAAAAAGAATAGTCGCCCAACACAGGCTTACGTTGTGCCGAATATCTAACAGCATATTTACGACATTAAGATTGTTTCATTTATTCATACTCCAAAACATTTTTTTTGTCAAATTTATGATTTTTAGGCTATGTTCTGCTATTTGGCACGCAATTTCGCAGAAAGCGGAGAACGGAGTATCATATCACTACATTCTCTGAAGGAGAAAAGTCAGTAAGATCTGAAAAATACCTGAGGAATATTTTTAGAATCGTTCCACAACAAGTAGAACGTAGAAGTTTAGTTTTCTTATAGATAACGCTGAAACTGATAAGTAGATTAGATAACAATTAATTTAATTGTTTTGTTTATTACCATGTCTAACTTCAATATAAACAATCTGCTTCACGAAAACAATATATTTTTATCGTTTATTCAACAAACTCAAAAAAAGGAGTAAGTTCTCAATTCACCAGTATTTTTTATGGGTCTTACCGCATATCTTTATATTTGTATTATATATGTATTTATTTATGTATAATAAGTACTTTTCGTGCCCTACGCTGTTCCTAACAATCAATTCCGTATTTTAATGGTTGCCTGTAAGAGATCACTCTTAGTGATAAGGCCGGCATTGCACATAACGTGTTAACTTGTACCATGTATTTTTACAATTAGTTTTTGTATGCTTTTATATGCAATAAAGCATTATTATTATTATCCTTTAACTAGCTAACATATAAAAAAAGAATAAAGTGGCAGCACTCTTATCGATTTTTTAAATTTTTTTTTGGCTTCACTCTGTATCCCGCACATAGCAGAGTAGAAAAAACCAGAGAACCTAGTGTCAAAACACTCCGTTCTCTTTCAACATTTATGTTCCCCACTAATAGTTCTAGTGAGAACTTATATCGTCTATTATTTTAAATCGTCCCCCGAAAGTCTCATAATATTATCTCAAACACATTTCCTTTTTAACAAAAATAATGATCGTATGACCCATTCAAGGCCACGCTGGGAGGCGTCGTTACGTCGCTAACAAAACATCATTCTGTCGTTGAGAGTGAGTGATACATCGCGCTTAGTGAGTATAAATATATTATTATACTAATATTAGGCATAATTGTAATAAAAAATAGACATGGGCGTTTTCGTTTTTTAGCTGTAACGGTTACATATCGGATATGAAGTTTCATATCCGATATCATATTCGTTTTCAGATATCGAGTTTGTGTTGAGATAGTTTTCGTTATAATTTAGTTTTCGTTACAATTTAATTTTCATATCTCATCGTCGAGTTGTCGTTACGTATTGTGTGTAGTTATTTGATATCAGATATGATCATTTAGATATCGATATGATATGATATAAGAGTCAAAACCGTTTTTAGTTACGTTTTGATATATCGGTCTCATCCCTAATAAATAATAATAAAAATGACTGAAGTAAGATCATCATAAAGTTATTATTTTGCTTAATTTAGGACATCGTGATTTAATGCCCACATGTGGGAATGTTTATATTAAAATTATTTTGTTACATACTAATACACGCCGTGGCGAGGCGTCCATATAACATGGTTCCCATCGGTTTGTTTAACTTTTCAAAGTACAAGTACGAGACCTAAACAAAAGGTCGCCAGGAAAATGTGGAGCTTGAATTGTAATGAAGTTTGCAAAAAAACAAGATTAAGAAAATATTGAGCATAAAATTGCAAAAAAACAAGCTCTGACATCTTAAAGATCTAAAAAAAAGGTCATCGCCAAAATTCGATAATGAAACCTTCATATCCTATACCGGTTTCCCTAAATATATCGGCTTCTCTAAAAATTACCGGCTTTCCCATATATATCGGCTTGTCTAAAAATTACCGGCTTTCCTAAATATATATACCGGCTTCCCTAAATATGCATCGGCTTCCCTGAATTTACCGGCTTGCCTAACTAATTTTTATTCCTCGCCACTGAATACACTATGTAAGAACAGATTAGATTTTTACCGCACTTTGTTATGTCATATTTATTTAGCCTTCAACGTTTGTATATATTTTTTTAACCTTTGACGCTTGGTTGAATGACACTTAAACGTTATCTATATTGGATTACTTCACTATGGTAGAAGTACGTTTCCTTAGCAACATATATGTTAAAACATATGGGGTAATGTGACAAGTATTTATTTTATTAATTTAATGCATTTCTCATACATTATTATTCATAATATTGGTTTTCAAGACTTTTTCGTGTTAACGGAAAAGTTTCCTCTCATTACGCCCCCTCATTCTCCACCCCTTCCACTCTACGCCCCTTTCTGTATGTCTATCTCCATAGACCTACTACCTAATTTGCGAAGGTAACTTAAGTAGTAGGTCTATGGAGATAGATGCCTATGTATTTTTAGCCGCCATAAAATATTTGAAGGCCCCCCACACTACGGTTCAGGGCCGTCGCTAAAAGGCACAATGCCCTACGCTAAGACATCAATGCGATGTATTACTAAATATCATGACCAGTATCAGGTCAAATAAAAAAAATAATATAGATAAATATAATTTCATGTGAGATCTGGGTCTAAAAACGGCACAATTAACCTGGGACATACTTAAATTATATTATTATTTTAGATCAATGAATCTATTTAAGATTAATTAATCTATTTTTATTGGCATAAAAATGTTTGCGTTACCAAGTGACTAACAGACAGTGTATAGCCGATATTACTGAGCTGAAGAAGCTGATATTTGACATGTTGATAATCCTTATATATAGAGTGAAGGGGATCACTAAGAGAACATTTCTCGAAAAAAAAATCTCGATTTTCGTAAAGAAACTAAATTTAACGTTTTAAAGTCCACGCAATCGAAGTGCGGACATCAACTAGTCAAAAATATAAGAAAAGCACCAATGTCAAAGACAAAGTCAAATAATTTTATTCAAAATAAGATACATGCTTAATTTTTTGAACTTCAAATAATTTACCACCAGTTCACTAAATTTAATGCCTCAGGCCTGAGAAGAAACTGAGCGAGACTAAGACTCGTGTCGTGAAATAAACAAAATAGAAAATGTTACCATTGCCATGAAATACTCGTAGTTCAGGAATCGATCAAATTGATTCATTATTGAAAAATAGGTCAAATCGATTAATCGAGAATTAAATTTAGCTTCACGCTGTATCCCGCACATGGCAGGGTAGGCAGAAGGAACCAGAGAACCTAGTGATAAGACACTCCGTTTTCTTTCCACAATTCCGTTCCCCACTTTCTGCGGGATTGAGGCATTGCGTGCTGAGTGGCAGAACTCAACGTCGCACTTAGCTTTGTTACCAAACCCAGGAAATGAAAATACTAAACTTTTACACTTCCTGGAGTGGGAATAGAACCCACAACCTGTCGCGCTTACAGTCGTACGCTTGTGCCTCTGCGCCACGACTGGCGGTTTAAATTAAGTAATAATAACGAATAAAATTTTATTTTTATAAAAATGAAGTGAAACTATATCATTTTAAAGCTATCTTTTAAAGATTGTTTTTACAATGTACGAACGCTTTGTTATGAATTTGATTGACCCCTTGAATATTTAATATTACTTTATAAATTATGTATAGACTCGACGTTTCAAAATCCGTTATCTATGAATACGCTTAGAACTATTGTATCGATGGGACCTTTGTATACTGGTACAAGTGCAAAAGTCTAACTTTACAACTATTTAAAAGTTTCTAAAATAAGAACATAATAACTAAATAAATTCTTTAAATATTAAATCTCTTGAATAATGAAAACTTTTTTTAGCTTCACGTTGCATCCCGCACACGGAAGGGTAGGCAGAGGGATCCTGAGAACCTAGTGTTAAAACATTCCGTTCTCTTTTAACATTTCCGTTTCCCACTTTCCGTCGAATTGAGGCATTACGTACTGAATGGTGGAACTCAACGCCGCGCTTTTCCTTGTTACCTAAGCGAGGAAATTAAAATACTAAATATCATTTAATATTTTTATTTCCTAGCGTGGGAATTAAACCCACAGCCTATCGCATTTACAGTCGCACTATATTATAGTTATATAGCATATATATATATATATATATATATATATATATATATATATATATATATCAGAATAACACGTAGACTACAATTTTTAAAGGTTTTGCCTAATTCCACCATATTTACGGCCTTAAATATCTAGTTCAAAATAAATGGTTGTTTTGTTCGTTTTTGTTTGATAGATGTGAATATGGCGCCAACGAATAACAATAACAAATGAGGTAGTCCAGTAGATGAATTTATAGATACATAGAACAGTACAAATTTCCTTCGCAATACAGTGAAATCGGTGAGTGCAGAAACAACGTGAGTCACAAAAAATACAAAAATTCGTAAACGATTTTAACTAGCTTAGAAAGGCAAGTTATTTTTTTCTCCTTCCCGCAAAATTAAAAAATCCGGACTTACGTTGTTTCTGCACTCATCGATTCAATTGTTAAACGATGATGTAAAAGAAAACAATTACACATTTTATTCCGCAGCAGGTGAAATAGAAAGTACCTACTACCTAGTATCCAGACACTCTGTTCCCCGATTCCCGCCCAAATTCGAGACATTACGTGTGTGACGAATCTTAACGCCGCGCTTTGTATGGGAACGGAGAAACTAAAAAATATATATATTCATTCCCTGGGGAATCAAATCCATAATTTTGTTTAAATGCTTATACCTGAAAATTACATTTTGATTTTCAGAAACATGCCGGAAGTAAAGTTAATATACTTCAATTTGAAGGGCTTAGGTGAAGGTATCCGTATGTTGCTGGCTTACGGTGGTCAGGAGTTCGAAGATGTTAGGATTCCTAAAGACGACTGGCCAGCTTATAAACCTTGTTAGTAACATATTATTATATTAAAAAGTAAATCTCTAATATTAATAATATCCTATTTAATGTTATAATTTTGAAAATATAGTTGGAGCATTGTTATTCTTTTACAAAAAGTCTTCTGAACGGATGGGAAATGGGAATGCAACTTTACAGTGATATAGCTTACATACACTACAATAACACATAGATTACCACATAAAAATGTGCATAATTTGGAAAAAATGTAACAATAATATCTTTCATAAATAAGACCCAAATACTGTTTCAGCAACACCTTTCGGTCAAGTACCCATTTTGGAAATTGATGGTAAAAGATATGCGCAAAGTGTAGCTATTTCTCGTTATCTCGGGCGGAAGTATGGATTGGGTGGTAAAGACATAGAAGAAGACTTCGAGATCGATCAAATCATGGATTTTTATGCTGATATTCGCATCAGTAAGTATTTTTTTTTGTTTCATGCTTTCTTCCGCATAGAGAAAACCTAGTGTGGAAATATTTCGTTTTCCACTTCCCATCCTAATTCGAAACATTGTGTTGTTGTTCTCCTTTTTTATTCTTACATACATACGTAGCTTCACGCTGTATCCCGCATATAGCAGGGTAGACAGAGGGAACCTAGTGTTAAGACACTCCGTTCCCCACTTTTCGCTGAATTGAGGCATTGCGTGCTGAGTGGCGGAACTCAACGCCGCGCCTTGCCTTGTTACTAAGCCCAGAAAATGAAAAATTCCATTTCCTGGAGTGGGGATTGAGCCAACAACTTGTCGCTTTTACAGTCGCACCCTTGTACCTCTACGCCACGACAGGCGTTAAGTTGTTTTATTCTTTCTGGTGTGATATGCAATTATAAGCAAAAAAATTATATATTTATACCTACTGAAAACCATTTTTCATGTTTTCTATCCCTTAATTTAATCATTATTATCAAATACGTTAAATTTGTAAAGCCTATAGAGAGGCTTAAAATGTATAATTTTTTGGTTAATTTAAATATTTTCATTTTCTACTTTCTGCCTAAAATCAACACACAGCGTGTTGACAGGCGGAACTCAACGCCGTGTTTTGCGTTACCACAGCAGGGAAAAGATGATAATTTTAACATAATCATCCCCTTGAGTAAATTTTTAAATATCAATATTGATGTGTTTCTGTTGAGAGTAAATAAGGGACTAAAACAAAAAAAATATTAAGCATATTCTGGTAAGAAAAGTATTAAAATGAAAATTTAAAATTAGCATTTTTGGTTTATCAACTTACTCACGCCTGGCACGAAATTGACATATTTTCATAATTTCATTTGCTAAAGTATTTAATTGGTACTTATTCAATATATTATTTATAATAGAAGCTGTAGCCGTTCTCCTCGAACCTGACGCAGAAATTAAAGCCAAGAAACATGAAGATCTTAAAACTAATTATTACCCAGTCGCTTTTAAGAAACTAGACGAGATTATTGCAAAAAACAATGGATACGCGGCTCTTGGGAAGGTAATCCTGTTCTTCCTAACTAGTTAGATTTTTTAAGTGGGGATAATAATTATTTATGACAATTTATGATTACTAGTGTCTCCGTTCACGCGTTAACAAAGCGTTGTCTTTAGTAATGCATATGTCACTTTATATAAACATGGATGTCAAGCCATATGTGAAACATTTCTTTTATTAATTTGATATACTTTTTATGCATTATTTAAAAAAAATATTAGCATTCTGTACTCCTCCTCTATATAAACTAAAAGTGTGCCAAGTTTCATGCTACTCCGTCCGCGTAATTTTCGTAAAAAGGGATCCATAATTTCTGCTTCACGTATTTATATGTAGATTTTAAAACCTAATGTCAGAACACTCCTTTCTCCGGTCAAAGTCAAAATATTACGTGTAGAGAGGCGTAACTCAACGCCGCGCTTTGTGTTACCGTAACGATGAAATGAAAATAATTTAAATTATTCTTTCATTTAATGAGCTCTTTGACTTTCGCAATTGTTACACATATTAAATGTAACTATTTTAACCGGATTAATCGCATAGATTTTGGTAGAATTATTATATCAAACGTTTTATATAATAATTGTATCAAGTGACATACGTATGCAACCTCAGTCTATCTGTGACCACGGTACTACTGTAAAGAGTTCGAAACGTCGGGTTTCCAAAAATATATTACCGAATACTAAAATATACCCAATTAATCTGATTAAAATAGTTTCATTTAATATATTCTTTCATTCATTTTTCATTTCTCTTTCAGCTTACGTGGGCAGATTTCGTTATAGGAGGGTCATACGACACTATAATAAAAATTATTGAAATGCCTAATTTAGATGAGGAATGTCCAAATATTAAGAAAATACAAGAGATGTTGATGGCTATACCGAAAATAAAGGCCTTTGTAGAATCTGCGCCTGTACCTGAGCGATAATTATAATATGTGTATATTTTATTGGAATATATTAAAACTTTTGTTAACCAAAATTGTTTATGATTAAAATAAAAAATATATAGTATAACTGCCTTTTTTTCTTTGTGCTTGACCTAAGTTATACTGGTAAGTATAAAAGATTTTTGATCAATTAGGCTTTCAAGTAAATATTGACGATATACGTGTACGTAAGGATTTCTTATTTTTATTAACAATGTGGTGGTACCTTTGTAGATATTTGGAGAAAATAATTTATAGTAGGGAAAGCTGGGATGCTAAATTTACAGTCACTAAAGCGCCACAAGGAGCTATTGAATTGTGAAGATTATTAAAGTGAAAGACATTAAGGACCTCCTTAATGTCTTTAAATTTATTTATTTTTTGTAGTTTACAGTTACATTACAGTGGCAACACTCTTATCAAATAATTTTGTTTGTCAAACAATATTATCTAAAACACATTTCTTTTTGATAAATATCGTCTGATCCATTCAAGGCAACGAGGCGTCGTTACGTCGCTAACAAAACTCATCATTCTATCGTCGAAAGTGAGTGCGATTAGTGAGTATAAAAATATTATTATACTAATATTAGGCATAGTTATAACAAACTAGTGTCCCCGTTGACGCGTTAACAACGCGTTGCCTAGCAACATATATGTCAGTTAACATAAACATGGATGTCAAACCATGGTAGTGTGTGTAACATTTATTTTATTATATTCTATATATTCATTTGTTTAGTACATTCTGCACTCCTTCGTTATATAAACTATAAGTGTGCCAAATTTCATGCTCCTCCGTCCGCGTAACTTTCGTAAATTGGTACAAAGTTTTTGCTTCACGTATTGATTGATATATTAATATATAGATAACATTAATAACAACTAAATTGAATTTATCAAAATTTACTGGGGCCATCGTGACGCAGTGGGACGGCTGACTGTAAAAGCAATTGGTTGTGGCTTCAACTCCCTGTCTATTTAAATTATTTTCATCTTTCCGCCCTGACAAGTCAAAACGCCTCGTTAAATTCCGCTACTTAATAATATCCGCTATTATTAAGTAGCGGAATTTAACGCCGCGTTTTGACTACATATAAAAATTATGTGTATGACTACATATAAAAATAAGGATAAAGATTTAAGCTGTTTACTTCCTTTTAGCTTCACGCTGTATCCCGCATATAGCAGGGTAGGCAGAGGGAACCTGAGAACCTAGTGTTAAGACAAAACGGAACGGAAACGGAACTGTTAAAAGAACAGAGTCTTTCAACAGTTCCGTTCCCGGCGTTGAGTTCCGCCACTCAGCACACAATGCCACAATCCCGCGGAAAGTGGTGAACGGAATTGTTAAGCTGTTGTTTTTTAAATATTTAGGATGTCATGTTTTTTAGCCTTCAACATTCGTTTTTTTTTTAACTATAACGCTTGGTTGAATGACACTTAAACGTTATCTATATTGGGTTACTCTACTATGACCTTGTAATAAAATGAATTACTTAACATTAAGTTTTAGTAACCTGTGTAGTGTATGTGTAAGTAGTAGTGTAAGTGTAGTCGCCTGTCGTGGCGCAGAGGCACAAGGTTCGATTCCCACATAACAATTTAATTACGTTACGTCTTATTTTATATCATTATAACAATATTATCAAAGTATTGATTTTTAATTATATTCATTCTTAAATAATATTTTATTTCCTTTATGCGATTTTATGGAGGTTCAAGAAAAAAATCTTAAAACATTGAATAGCGTTTAGTAAGACAGGGCCAAATATTTATTATCTATAATTATCAGTGGCGAGGGAAACCGGTATACATAAGAGTATTTAGGAACGCCGGTATATAAGCCGGTATTTATATTTAGGGAAGCTGGTACCTATATCAGCTTAAATTTAATAATTTAAAATCCAAATTTTAGATTATTTAGCAATTTCACTATCGAATTTTGCTGACGACCTTTTTAAAATTTAAGCTTCACATTTTCCTGGCGAACTATTTTTTAGATCTCATACTTTTATAAGCTTTGTTTCTTTTGCAAAGTGCCTCACATTTTTTTTCATAACATTTATTGTCAGCTGCAAAAGGTAAGCCGGTGGGAACAGTATTATATGGACGCCTCGCTATCGATACATACTTTGATTATAGTCTAAGCTAAAGCATTTTAATTGGAAATCTAAATTTTAAGACCAGAAAAGGGATATTACCTCTTCTATGTATGAAATTTCGAACCTAGAACCATCTAGAAACCGTAACATTGTTAAGTCACGGTTCCGACTACACCACTTAGCATATATATTTCAATAACATTGGTACGTGATCCACATGATTATAAAGAAACTGACCTTCCTAGGAACATTAGATGAGTCACAACCACATGACTGGTGTGAAATACATTCAAAGTAATTTAATATCATTTTAGCTTTGTTCGTTTTACATATTTGTGGCTTGAGTTGATATATTTTAAGTATTCCTATACTTAAATATGACTAAGATATCGAAAAAGTTACTTAGACAGTACTATTAAATAAGCGAAATCGCTAAATACAGTAGTCCAGTTGATGGTCGCATGTCGAAGTTCGAATCCCGTAGATGACACCCTCGCGAGCGACGACACCCTCTTTTCCAGCCGCAGTGCTTGCATTTTTCGCAGTGTCTGACCGTCCAAGTGTCGCTGTAAAGGTCAACAGGGTCAACAGCGTTGTCCATTTCAAAAAAAAAATATTCCTAATAATTAAATTAGATAATGTGTCGAATCTAGTACTATTGATACTCGGGAAGCTAGCGATTGTTATGTACTTGTTGTAAAAAATATATTTTAAAATAGCAAATGTGTTTCTTGCCGGCTCTTCGTAGCCTTTCCAGCCGTTGCAGCTTCTTGCACTTACAATACTAACAGTCCGCTGAGTCCCACTGCGTTCAGATTTTCATACGTTTCCTTAAAAATGTTTTTAGTATCTTAAGTGTGGAATTAACGCCTGTCGTGGCGCAGAAGCACAAGCGTGCGACTGAAAACGCGATAGGTTGTGAGTTCGATTCCCACTCCAGGAAA
>JAKGSA010001168.1:0-50753 GCA_033558755.1 Philaethria dido | reverse complement strand
AACCACTTACCATCAGGCGGTCCTTCTGCTCGTTTGCCATCCGGTATCCATAAAAAAAAAAAAAAATTTAATAATTTTATATAACTTACTCTGCCAAGAGCAATGTGTCCATTGTTCTTCTTAATGAGAGCATCTAATTTCTGCAGCATCCAGGGGTACACGTTCTTGCTGTAGTCCGCGTGTTTTCTTTCCTTCACTTCTTCATCAGGTTCATACATAACGATTGCCGCTTCTGTAAATACAAAATAAAATATAGATAGAAACCATAATCTATAGCGAGGATATATATATATAAAGACGATCGAAATTACCCTCGTCCCTTAATACTGTCGACTATCAACTAGGAAGCATCGTTACTCTGACTGATTTTCAATTTTAATATCTAATTGATTGAGAAGTTATTATTCCATTCTATCTTCATATTATTTAGACAAGCTTAAATTTAGAGATACCGATGTATATTTAGGGAAGTTGGTACATTTGTTCAGGGAAGCCAGTAAAGGATGTAAAGGTATTTAGTGATTTCATTATTCAATTTTGGCGATGAATCTTTTTTTTTTTAAGATATCAGAGCTTGTTGTTGTACAATTTTATTCTTAGATTTTTGGCTGAATTTTTGTCTATAATGAAATCGGCGAACAGAGAGTTGTAACACTAGACGTTCTCCGACTTCCCTGCAGTATAAAACGTGAAGCTGCTAATTTTCTTAATAATAATTTTCTTAATGGGGAACGAAATCGTTGAAAGAGAACGGAGTGTCTTAACACTAGTTTCTCAGGTTCCTTCTGCCTACCCTGCTATATGCGGAAGAAAGCGTGAAGCTAACCATAATGATAATCAAAATTTTAACACAACACAACTTACTAATGCGTATGTCATTAACAAATTCTACATTCTGGTCAATTTCGACATCCTCTTCAATGTCTTTACCGGCAAGCCCGTACTTGCGGCCAAGGTAGCGGGACAGGGACGTGCTCTGTGCGTACTGCTTGCCGTCTATCTCCAGAACTGGCATCTGTCCGAAGGGGGTAGCTGTAAGAAATTAAGAATACATTATATTCTTGGAAAATTAAATCATAGATTAATTAGACGGGTTCTACGTACATTCAGCTATATAAAGGTTCCCAAGTACCATGACATCATTCAAAAGATTTGCTAACAATATTTTGTCATTATAAAAGGGAATTGTTGTTTTAAAAAAATCATTTACTACAAATAATGGTGAAATTACAAATTTTAGGAATTTTGAAATGGTTTTCCTATAACGTTGTATTTTTGCACTTGTACTAGTGTACGTAAGACCCATCCAAGACGCTCCCCAACTTACTCGACGGTATTTTTGACTGATGACCTTCTGATGAAGTCATGTAGTCATGTAGTTTCGCAGTGACTCTTAGTTCTTAGTTTAATAACAATCATTTAAATTTTTGTGTCAATATTTTTGTATGCCAACTTAATTTCCTTAGTAATTTCTAAGAATACACAATTTACGAGTATATGGTATTGTATAAATAATATAGTATGACACACATTTCATTCGAAATAGGATTCATCATTAGTTATTGTTGGGGTCAGGATTTTGGCATTCTATAATTTGTGTACCGGAGACGAGGGGTAAAAATTTTAATAAGATAAGCCGGTAAATTACATTTAGTGAAGTCGGTATATTTAGTGAAGCAGGTATAGGATGTAAAGTTATTCATTAATTTCGCTATTGAATTTTTTATCTTTTTAGGTAGTTTTAGATGTCACAGCTTGTTTTTTTGTAATTTTATATCCAACATTTTTCAGGCAACCTTTTCTTTAGCTTCTTGACCTTATTTTTTTTGTTTCAAACTCAATTACAGTATAAGTTCCAGATTTTCCTAACGACCTTTATTTTTTTAGGTCTCATACTTGTACGCGAGTTTGTACAAATTTAACCAAAAAAATTATTGTCATTTACAAAAGGTAAGCCGATAGGAACCTGTGATTATGTTGCATTGTCAAATTTGTTGTAGAATTTTTTTCAACTTCATGCTTTTTCCGAATAGCGTAGCCAAAGAGCTCCGTTCTCCTCAAATTCGAGTCATTGCTTATTGAGAGGCGAAACTCATAATAATATATATAATAATAGAAAATATGATCACTTCTAGAGAGAACCCATAACCAATCGTGTTTACAGACACTGATCCACTGCGCCACAATACCCTTAATGTTGTTTTCATAGTAACATACAAACATGTCATACAGTGACCAATCAATATAGACTCTTATACTCAGTTTTTACTCATAGACTCGTCGGCAATAACATGATGACCTTACAAATGTTTACATGAATGACAAAGCATATTTTATATAGCACAATATCTAGCGTCTAGCAGCTTCTCTATATCCCGCATATCAGGGTACTCAGTAATTCCAGTGTCCAAACACTCCGTTGTCCTCTTTCTATCCGAATTCAAGAAATTGCATGTTAAGTGTCGGAACTCAACGCCGCGCTTACCACAGCGGAAAAATGAAAATAATTAAAATATAATTCCCCCGAATGGGAATCCAATCCACAACCAATCGCGTTAACAGTCAGACGATGTCTCACTGCGCCGCGATGGTCTCATACAATAGTAATTATTTATTAATAAGTTTCGCAGTAGTTTCGCCTGTTTATTGTCCTGTATAATAATTGATTGAATTAAATACCACTCGAGGAAGTTCCCTTTTGTAATGTATATAGGTCTTTCCCCTGTTTGGATGGACATAATACTAATAATAATATATTTTGTTGTATACAAGAAACATTACAGCCTGTCGTAGCGCAAAGACGCGTGCGACTATAAACGCGACAGGTTGTGGGTTCGATTTCAACTCCAGGAAAAGAAAATATTAAATAATATTTAATATTTTCATTTCCTCGCTCTGGTAATGAGGCGAAGCGCTATATTTAGTTCCGACAATCGGCACGCAATGCCTCAATTCAAAGGAAAGTTGGGAACGGAAACGTTAAAAGAGAACGGAGTGTCTTAACACTAGGTTCCCTCTGCCTACCCGATATATGCTGGATATAACGTGAAACTATGTATGTATGTATGTAAGCATCACTTACAGGGCTTGAATGCTGGCCAGTCTTCTTTGGGGATGCGGTGGTCTTCAAACTCTTGGTTGCCATACCACATCAAGTACCTTGGAGCTTCACCCAAGGATTTCACTGGGAAGTAGTGATACACGTATTTCGGCATTGTGCTGTAAATAATAGGCATAAAATATTTTTATTAATATGGAATACAAAACATTTTACGCCTGCCGTGGCGAAGAGGCACAAGCGTGTGACTGTAAACGCGACAGGTTGTGAGAAATTCTAAATAATAACTTAGTATTTTCATTTCCTGATTCTGGTAACAAAGCAAACCACGGCGTTGAGTTCCACCACTCAATACGCAATGCCTCAATCCGGCAGAAAGTGGGAAACGGAGTGTCTTAACACTAGGTTCTCAGGTTCCCCCTTTCTATCCTGCTATGTGCGGGATACAGCGTGAAGCTACGAAAAAAACATTTTACCCACCAGCTTCGTGGTGGCATAATATGTGACTGTATACGATGACTGAGTTCGATTCATATCTGTAAAGTGCCTATTTATTAAGGTATAAATGTTAAAGTGTATATATTTAAATATGTTTTAAAGAATTACAATACTATAATTCCAAAACTCATTAAAGTTTGTCATGCGGTAGTTTTATTCTTCACTAAATTTACACAACTACCAAAATTTCCCTTCCTATCTCCGTTCCCGTTTTAGCATTCTTCCAACCCCATCACGCTCAAGGAGGTCTGGTGTAGTGCCAATGCTTGAGGTTCCAAAGAGCAACACAAAATTCCTTTTAAAGTCCTATACTGTACATGCTGCGTCCCTTTGGAACAAACTTCCCAAACCTATCCAACAAAGCCCATCAATTACATCCTTCAAGTCCTCATTGAAAAAATATTTAATTAAAGAATTAGACAGTGCTTATCATTAAAGTAACGTTATTACGCTCATATTATATTTATTTGTATGTATATATATATGTATGGTTTTATTATATAGTTATATTTATTATAAGGTTATATTATATATATGTTTTGAAATTGATATGTATGTATATATGTATATATTTATTTGTTTGTATATATTTTATTTTATTTATTTATATATATATTTTTTTTATTTTACATTTACTTTTTAGATTAGATGTTTATCTTAATTGTTTATTGTACGGACTGTCATACCGTTATATATTTTTTTTCTTTCATCCCTATCTACCGGTTGGCTGGAAGATATCTCTTATAGAGATAAGTCCACCGTTGCTAATTACTACTCTGTACTATTAACGTGTTTCTAGTTTTTTTTAAAGTGCAATAAAGAATATTATATTATAAATAATAAAAAAAACTAGTCACGTTTTTCATAATAATTAATAAATGTAACAAAAAGGAAGCCGAAAAGTTAAATTATTACAAATAACTCCAGAACAATGCGTTAGATTTTAACTAAATTTGAATGGAATTATATCATAATCACTAGATACCATATAAAAAAGAACCATTAAATTTTTTTCACAGTAATGCGGTCACACAAAAATAACACTCAAATTAAGAATCCCCATTTTTGTCAGTTACAAAAAAGAAACATGACAATTTGGGCAATTACTCTAAGGCAAATATTATCTATATATATTAATACGTGAAACTTTGTACCCCTTTTTTACGAAAATTACGCGGACGGAGGAGTATGAAATTTGGCATACTTATACTTTATATAGCGAAGGAGCGCAGAATGGTAATAATGTTTTTAAAATAATGCTAAAAAATATATTAAATTAATAAAATACTATAAATGTTACACATACTGCCATGGTTTAACATCCATGTTTATATAAAGTGATATATATGTTGCTAGGCAACGTGTTATTAGCGCGTCAACGAGGACACTAGTCAAAATGAATGCATCCGAAAATATACATAGTATACTACTGGAAAAACAAGCCATGTTGATATATGCCAGAACGATTGATAACAGAAATCATATTGATGGTAATTTTGTTGCTAGCTGAAACTTTCACGAAATTATTTGTTTTGAAAAAAATCTATATATAAATACGTGAAGCAAAAACTTTATACCCCTTTTTACGAAAATTACGCGGACGGAGGAGCATGAAATTTGGCACACTTATAGTTTATATAGTGAAGGAGTGCAGAATGCTATTTTTTTTTCAAATAATTCATAAAATTATGTTGAATTAATATAATAAATGTTACACACACTACCATGGTTTGACTTCCATGTTTATATAAAGTGACATACGTACGTTGCTAGAGACAACGCGTTGTTAACGAGTCAACGGGGACACTAACATATATAAAATAACTTAGTAATATAATTTTTAACGTAAGAATGACTTACAGTTTCGCGACGTGAGACCACCACGAGTGTCAAACACAAAATGATCTCGACCAATCTCACTTATATTATATATGTATGTAAAATACGTTCTTATGTAATTTATTCAATGATAAGATAAAGTTCTGATTGTTTAAAAATAGTATAAAAAACAATTCATCAAAAAAATAAGGAAAATATTTATATGTAGCTTCACGCTGTATCCCGCATATAGCGGGGTAGGCAGAGGGAATCTGAGAACCTAGTGTTAAGACACTCCATTCTCTTTCAACAATTCCGTTCCGTGCTGAGTGGCAGAACTCAACGCCGCGCTTTGCCTTGTTACCAGGCCCAGAGTATTATTTATTTATTTATTTTTAACCCCACGCAAGGTATTTCCCGTTTTTTAATTTTCTCGTTAGGTTAGAAAATAGTGCAGAGACACTTCGTTCTCTATTTTTCGGGAAATCGAAGTAAAGATGTAAGAGACTTGAGAAATTGATTCATTAAAGATAACTTAATTTTTTTACGTAAATGTGCGACGTGAGAATATGAAATTTGGGGAATGTTCAATTTCTATGGGGAAATAACGTCTGTCGTGGCGCAGAGGCACAAGCGTGCGACTGTAAATACAGTTTATGGGTTCGATTCCAACTACAAGAAATGTTAGAATTTTCATTTCTTGGGTTCGGTAACAAGGCGAAGCGCGGCGTTGAGTTCCGCCACTCAGCACGCAATGCCTCAATCCGGCGGAAAGTCGGGAACGAAATAGTTTTAAGAGAACGGAGTGTCGTAACGCTAGGTTCTCTCTGCCTACCCTGCTATATGTGGGATACAGCGTATTGTTAAAAAAAAAGGAAAGGAAAAATGCAAAATGCATATTATTTGTAATAATGTATTAAAATACACTAATATAATAAAATAAATGCTTACTACCTATACCTACACATTTTTGTTTAAAATGATAAACACGTTGCTAAGGCAACGCACAGTTTACGCGACAACCGGACTATTTTTTTTAATAATTACTCCATCGAGTGATACCTTCCGATACTATGTCGAATTAATATTTAATTTGTTAATTTTTAAAATAGAAACTAAATAAATTCTTCTCTTATAATATATGTTTCCAAAAAAAGGTGAATGACTCAACATTTTGATCTCTGGTTTAGAGTCACGCAATGACGCGGCAGTTTCCATTACATTTACTACGAAATCAATTAAATTATAGTCATTAAGTCTATGCAAAATATATTTAGACATGTTTCTTAGGTTTTTATAATAACAGGTAAGGATTAGTATGCATATTATTGAATTATTCTACAAATATTCTACAAATTATCCAAAGTGCACAATATACTTTGACTATAATTATTAATTTTTTTACAACAAAAATTAACCATATTATTATCATATTTGCTATCAAGTAAAATGAACTAAAAAGTGAAATCATTACGAATTACTTATAAACTACTAGTCAGATCTTCATTGATTTTAAATGGGATTACATCAGACGCACCAGCTATATACAGGGTGTCCCAAAATTAACGCAAGATTTGACTTTGCCGCCATTTGTGCAGTGAAGTGTTGGCAACCCTGAAAAAAAAGCAATTTGACAGCTAACAGTATAGGGTTATTAAAAATGGAGCGTTACACGATAGAACAACGTGTCTTCATTATTAAAGAATATTTCAAAAATAGTGAAAGCTTAGCGGCTGCAGTTCGAATTCAAATCTTGCGTTAATTTTGGGACACCCGTTATTTATTTATTGATTTATAAAGTCTACCAACAGAATATACACATAACATTCAAGTTGACACAAATTATAAAAAAATGTTACATTGCTCAGTGTTATTCCACTTACAAGCAGACACAACATGCGCCAACAATATATTTTATACTTTAACATTAATTTATATTTAAAATTAGGCTAAGTAGAGTATATCATAAAAATATAATTTTAGTATTAATCAAAATTAACAAAAAAAAGAAAACAGCTTTTCGAATAGCTAACTAAAAATAGAAAAATTATAATATAATAATAAAAATACGATAAAAAACAATACATTAACAAACATGATGAGACAAAATAAAAGATATAATATAAATGACAACAACAACAATCACAAGCTAAACTCAAGCGTAAGTCAAGATCTCTGTATGCGTTTATAGATTTTATGTTTGAAAGAGCCAATGGTATCATGAGCCACGTCTAAGTTCTCAATGTCGATAGCTACTTTATTATACTGTCAATCATATAAAAAATAATGAGTTATTAACAGACATACAGTCGTATTGAGACCCCACTCCTTTTTTCAGTTAAAAATGCGGGAGAAATATCCTAGAAGTTGTCCCAAGAGCATATTTGAAAATATTATGACTACCTACCTACCTAACTTCACGCTTTATCCCTAGCGGGGTAGTCAGAGAAAATATTATGGCTACAAAAGAAAATTACAAATATTTTGTGACTAATCAAAAACAGTTATTTAAAAATATTACAATAACACTGGTATGCAATTTTTACATGATTGATAGCGATATGATACAATTATTATGTATTATTTATTTAAATATGAACATTTGCTATCTAATTAGAATCTCCACGAAACTAATGATTTCCTTTTAAATTTTTGATTAATTATAAACACTTTTACATTAGTCATTGTGACGTATTTGTATGTAGTTGACGAGGAGACTATGTCGAACAATCCTTGCCTAAAAACATATACAATATGTTTTTAAAATTTCACATTAAATAAGGCAAAAAATACCAGTACATACATCCATAGCTTCAAGCTGTATCCCGCACATAGCTGGGTAGGCAGAGGGAACCTAATGTTAAGACACTCCGTTCCCCACTTTCCACCGAATAGAGGCATTGCGTGCTGAGTGAACCCAATGCCGCGCTTTTCCTTGTTACCAAGCCCAGGAAATAAAAAAATCTATTTCCTGGAGTGGGAATCGAACCCACAACCTGTCGCGCTTATAATCGCACGCTTGTGCCTCTGCGCCACGACAGGCGTTCATACCAAAATACCAGTAATTTTACATAATTTGTAATTTGGTCAACCAATAATATAATGAATGTACTATTGTAATCCATATATTACATAACTCTTGAATTCCCGGAGGAATTGTAGGTAACTCAATAAACTTACTTAAAGCTAATTTAATGTCAACATTGTCGGCACACCTCGCTTCCGCTCTAATTCGGTCAAATGCCAGACGGCTTGAGGAAGCTGATCGCCTAATCTTCTAGCCCGAGTATGCACGCGGAAGTTACTCCCACACGCTACTTCAGGCCGTCAAAGGTACCAATAACTCCGCAAATTGCCTTGCAGGCTCCCAACGACGAGGTACATAGTAGACTGATGCAGTCTCGACTAGTGACAGTCAAGGAGGAGCACCGTGATGTTTTAGTTGGTATACGGACAGCCTATCTTCTGCCGGTCCGGACTTCTACATAATCCGTACAAGTCACCAATCGGGCGGGTATCCATAACGGATCCCCTCACAATATAAATGTTAATATTTTAATTTTTTGAAAATTTCATAATAGAATAGAGTTTTGTGATTATTACATATAAGTAATAGCAATTGTACCAACTAGCGTTATTTAGTTAAATATCAAGTAAAACGGTAGCTAAACTTTTTTTATTAATTTGAAGTGCTCATAAAAACAAAAATCACTATAATTTTAATTTTTTTATTCCTTGTGTGTTGAATGGCGGAAGTCAACGCCGAATTTTATGATACCGAAGTGGGAAATGAAAATAATTTAAATATAAGCATTCCTCAGAGATGATCGTAGCTACAAGCATTTGTGGTCAAATCAGACCTTATTTATAAAACTAGAAAAAATATAATAAAAAATGGTAATAACAATACAAAATAAGTAATCTTTAAATTACATATATAAGGGTAATTCGTGTGTATAAGTGATTTTTTTATTGATTATAAAATTTATATCGAAAAATAATCGCAACAGTGGCGGCGATTACTATCTTGAGTTCTTTGTGTCGTGTTGACGAAATATATAATAAATTTAAAATTATGTTTTAATACCAAATTATTTTCATTTTACAAAAGATCTTAATTATTCGGATATTTATTAAGTAAGTATTCGCAATGGAGAGATATTTAAAAAGACAAGTATTGGCAAAAATATTATAGTAAGAATGAAGAAGAACGTGTTCAGGTGGACACGTCGAGTGGATGAGTGATGAGAGAATGGTGAGGAAGACATATGAAGCAAATTTTTTTTATTTTAAAAAATGTTTGTTATAATTTCAATTTTTAATTTTTTGCATGTCCATATAATTTTGTTTTATAATTCTGTGGAAACTCAATTGGTGTATGTACAATTTTATTTTCGTTTTTTTTTTGTTTTGTGTATTAATATACTGTTTGTCTTCCTAATAAAGAAATAAAAAAGGGGGTAGGGGAAGATCTCGGTTGGTCTTCGAGAACACAGTAGCAATGATACTCAAGGTACGTCACGTAAAAAGCATGAGGGCATATATGAAAAGGATAATGACTGTGGACGAGGCGAAAGAGGAATGTAAGGAACGGAGCGTTTGGCGCTCCGGAATTCTGACTATCCCGCTAGGGACAAAGCGTGAGGCTAAGTAAGTAAGTAAACTTGTATTGACATTTTAAAGCCAGGATAGGTATTAAATACATAAAAAAGAAAAAAAAAAAAAAAATATTTAATTTCATTTATTATAAGTTAAATCATTATACGCCTTCACACTAGGAATTGAATACACCGCGTCAAACACTTGCTTAAAACTCGGGTACTGTTTCTCCAGATCTGGTATTCTAGTCATTAACTTAATATAATCTAATTTACCAGCAAATACGAAATCTGCCCAAGTGAGCTGAAATAAAAAGTATACAATATAAGTTAAATAAAAAATTGAATCGAAAATGCTTGTAATAGCCTACTTGAATAAAGAATATTTTGATTTTGATTTTGAAATTAAGGTCTGTAGTGACGCAGAGGCACAAGCGTGCGAATGTAAACGCGACAGGTTGTGGGTACGATTTATTATTATTATTTTCTATTATTTTTATGATTAGTATTTTCATTTCCTCGCTCTGGTAACAAAGCAAAGCGCGGCGTTGAGTGCTGCCACTCAGCTCGCAATGCCTCGATTCGGCGGAAAGTGAGTAGCGGAAACGTTAAAAAAGAGAACGAAGTGTCTTAACACTTGGTTCGCTAGTTCCCTCTGCCTAAACTGCTATATGCGTGATACAGCGTGAAGCTAAAAAAAACTTGTAGTTTTTTTAGTACAAGATCTCTTTTCTTCTTTTTTTTTTTTTGATAGTTTAGGCTTGCGACATTTCCTATGCGTCAAACGTATTACTGCACAAAGCATTGGTTTTTCTATATATTTATTTACCTTGCCATTCGCTAAATGACCATTATTCTTTTTGATAATTTCATCGAGTTTTTTGAGCATCCACGGATACACGTCCTTGCTGTATTCTTTGTGCTTTCTCTCCTTTATATCTTGATCGGCTTCGTAGTGTACGGACATTGCCTCTGAAAATTAAAAAAAATATATGAATATCACTTTTTTTATAGTTTCACGCTGTGTCCCGCACATAAATTTAGTATTTTCATTTCCTCGCTCTGTTAACAAGACAAAGCGCGTCTTTGAGGTCCCCTCAGCACGCAATGTTTCAATTTTGGCGGAAAGTAAAGAACGGAAATGTTAGAAGAGAACGGAGAGTCTTAACATTAATTTCTCATCTACGCTGCCATGTGCAGGATACAGCGTGAAGCTATTATAAGAAATCTTAATTGGTGGAAAATGGTGTATGAAACGCCTGTCGTGGCGCAGAGGCACAAGCCTGCGACTGAAAACGCGACAGGTTCTGGGTTCGATTCCCACTCCAGGAAATGTATAATATTTTCATTTCTTGGGTTTGGTATCAAGGCAAAGCGCTTGAGTTCCGCCACTCAACACGCAATGCCTCAATGTGGCGGAAAGCGGGAAACGGAAATGTTGAGAGAGAATGGAGTGTCTTAACACTAAATTCTCTAATTCCCTCTACCTACCCCGCTATATGCGGGATACGGCATGAAGTTAAAAAAAAAAAACAATTTCGAAGTTATTACATTGTGAAATACATATGTATTTCAATTCAATTTCAAAATATGTACATACATACTTTTAAATACACACATAAGTAATAGGTACTATACGTATAATAACATCAAATAGACTAAATCGTTAGATATTCGGTGAGATAATACTTAAATGTGTTAAGAAACGATGACTACATAATAAAACGCGGTTATAATTATCTAATACGCAAGCGATAAACATTGTCATCGTCGCAGGTGTGTTTAATAATATTATAATACTGCGATTCACTTAAAATGATAAAAATGATAATAATGAAAATACTAATACTTTTCATTTCCTGGGTCGCGCT
The DNA here is from genome assembly GCA_033558755.1 of Philaethria dido. NCBI lineage: Eukaryota > Metazoa > Arthropoda > Insecta > Lepidoptera > Nymphalidae > Philaethria > Philaethria dido. The sequence goes on along the minus strand of JAKGSA010001168.1, from coordinate 38,910 downwards.
TTACCTTGGTAACAAGGCAAAGCGCGGCGTTGAGTTCCGCCACTCAACACGCAATGCCTAAATTCGGCGGAAAGTGGGGAACGGAATTGTTAAAAGAGAATGGAGTGTCTTAACAGTAGGTTCTCTGGTTCCCTCTGCCTACCCTACTATGTGCGGGTTACAGCGTGAAGGTAAGTTAAGAATTTAACTTAAAAATCACGTTTTTTAATGTTTAAGCTTCACGCTGTAAGCTCCTACTTTCCGCCGAATTATGGCATTGCGTGCTGGTTGGCGGAATTCAACGCCGCGCTTTACCGTGTTACCAGAGCGAGGTAATGAAAATAATAAATGTTATTTTATATTTTCATTTCCTGAGTGGGAATCGAACAAACAAGCTATCGCGTTTACAATCGTACGCTTGTGCTTCTGCGCCAGGACAGGTGTTCAAAAATTATAATAACAATTTTAAATACTTACTACGACGAAAGTCAAGAAGGAATTCCACATTCTGGTCAATTTCGAATTCCTCTTCGAGGTTCTTTCCACCGATTCCGTACCTGCGTCCGAGGTAGCGCGCGATGGCTATGCTTTGAGCGTATTGCTTACCATCTATCTCTAGTACTGGCAATTGAGCGAAGGGAGAATCTAGGAGAGAAATAAATAATATTGTAACAAAAAAGATAAGTAACTTCAAATAAACTAAAAGGTAAAATTATTACGAATAACTCCAAAACAACTCGTTTTCTTCAGTCAGTCTTAACTAACTATAAATAGAAAGATTAGAAGCACTAGCTATCATATAAAAGAAGAATCATCAAAATTGATTCAGCCACTAAAAAGTTATGCGATAACGCACATAAAAACAGTACGTCTGTCGTGGCGCAGAGGCGCACAAGCGTGCGACTGTAAACACGACAGGTTGTGGGTACAATTCCCACTCCAGGAAATGTAAAGTTTAGTATTTCAAATTCCTGGGTTTGGTATCAAGGCATAACGCGGCGTTGAATTCCGCCACTCAGCACGCAATGCCTCAATTCGGCGGAAAGTGAGAAACAGAATTGTTAAAAGAGAATGGAGTGTCTTAACACTAGGTTCTCAGGTTCCCTCTGCCTACATGTTATACAGCGTGAAGCTAAAAAAAATTCAATTCAAGAGCCTCCTCCTTTTTTGAAATCGGTTATTTTACTTACGTGGTTTAAAAGCAGCCCATACGTCCCCAGATATACGATTATCTTCGAACCCCTCACCACCGTAAGCGAGAAGCAGTCTAGGAGCTTCGCCTAGAGACTTCACGGGGTAATAATGATATACAATTTTGGGCATTCTGCTGAAGAAAGCAAGAGAAATATTAATAAAAAAATATAGTATATATATAAAATCATTATAAATAAATAATATGAGCCACTCTTTTTCAAAATTATACTATATTTTTATATATTTAATTTAATTAAAGAGTAAAAATGATTATTTTATACTATTCCACACACTCATACATTGAATGTAATTTTTTAACACGGCAGAAAACCGTAAGGTAATGTCAGAATATAATATTCAATGTAATCAAGACAAATTTATTATTAGTTATTATTATTTAAAAATAGTAATAACATATATAATAGTATTTTTATTTCCTCGCTCTGGTAAAAAGGTAAAGCGCGGCGTTGAGTTCCGCGTTTTAGCACGCAATGCCTCAATTCGGCGGAAAGTGGTGAACGGAAATGTTAAAAGAGAACGGAGTGTCGTAACACTAGGTTCTCTAGTTCTCTCTGCCTACCCTGATAAGTGCGGAATACAACATGTACCTAAAAAAATAACTAAGTCAAATAAATTCAGTGTAACCTTGTGTACAAATTTTAACATATAAATATATTCTTTTTTTTTTAACTTTACACTGTATCCCGCATATAGCGGGGTAGGCAGAGGGAACCAGAGAACCTAGTGTTAAGACACTCTATTCTCTTGGCGGAAAGTGGGGAACGGAAATGTTGAAAGAGAATATTTTTTCTTGAAATCAAATGATGACGAAAGAAAAAAACACATGAAAAGAACCTTTATTTATGGAGTTTCACTCACTTTATGTGTTAACGTGAGATCTGTACGAGAACTGCCGTACAACTAACTTAAAATAGCTTTGTCATGTGTTTATACATACATATATTTGTATAAAGGAGGATTACCTCCTAACCTATATTGAAACGATGATAAGATAACACAAATGCACGAAATATTTCTCTTTTGACAACAGAGTGTCCTGTCACTACGACTTCTATATTATTTCCTCAATAGCCAAATTATTCTAGTTCTAGCTTATACATATTCAATGGGGACGCCTGTCGTGGCGCAGAGGCACAAGCGTAAACACGACAGGTTGTCACACTCCAAGAGATGGAATTTTTCGTCTTTTGCCTCAATTCGGCGGAAACTGGAAAACTTAACTCTGGGCTCCCTCTGCCTACCATGCTATATGCGGGATACTGCGTGAAGCTATGTATGTATGTATTCAATGGGACATCATCTTTATAAACACAAGTAAATTGGGGTTTGATTCCCACTCGGAGGAATGATCATATCTAAAATTATGTTTCTTTCTTCGCTCTACTAAAACAAAGTGCGTTGAGTTTCGACACACAATATTTCGAACTGCATGACAGTAGTAGGCACAGTAGAGTACTACTGTGCCGAAAAATCAGGAAGCTAATAATTTTTTTTTTAGCTTCATGCTTAATCCCGCACATAGCAGGGCAGACAGAGGGTAGTCTAAAACCTAGTGTTAATTAGCGTGTTGACGAACTCAACGCCGCGCTTTGCCTCATTATCAGAGCAATTCATAGAGCAAAATCAGATTAATATTTTAATTTCATGAAATGAAAAATTCCATTTCCTGGAGTGGGAATCGAACCCACAACCTGTCGCGTTTACAGTCGCACGCTTGTGCCTCTGCACCATGACAGGCCTCAACAACTGAATTTGAATTGACATTATACAAATGGTTAAGTAATTAAACAAAATTATTTGCAAAAATTTTTCGATGAATAAACAATTCTTATCAAAGATAAAATGATAACATTATGTAACTGCAATATAAAATATTTTTGTCAAGTCATAACAATAACGGTCCGTTACACGACAAAAACCTATATCATTTTTGATAAAACATATGATAATACATAAAATAATCTTTGCTAGATGAATAAGCGTTTTATAATAAAATTCATTATTCTAGATTATTCTGCGCAAAAATTATTGTATAATTATTCTTTTTTTAGCTTCACGCTGTATACCGCATATAGCAGGGTAGGCAGAGGGAACCTGAGAACCTTCTCTTCAAACAATTCTGTTCCTCACTTTCCGCCGAATTGAGGCATTGCGTGCTGAGTGCCGGAACTCAACGACGCGCTTTGCCTTGTTACCAAACCCAGGAAATGAAAATACTAAACTTTACATTTCCTAAAGTGGGAATCGAAACCACAACCTGTCGCGTTTACAGTCGCATGTTTGTACCTCTGCGCCACGACAGGCGTTAGTTAATTCTTTTGTAATTTAAATTTTACAATAACTTTAACTTAAACGTCAAAATAACACTTAGGTAGGGCTTGTCATCCATTCCGGATTCTCCCGATTTATCCTAGTTACGCCTATTAATAGCGTCCGGGGCCGTCCCGTTGAGTCCCGACGGAACTCCACGCCGCGCTTTGCCTTGTTACCAAATCCAGGAAATGACAATATTAAACTTTTACATTACTGTCGCATTTAAAGTCACACGCTTGTGCCTCTGCGCCATGGCAGGCAAACAAAACAAAACTTCCCAGTGCAAACAGTAATTAATACTTAAGATGCATATCATATTATAAATTCGTAATTAAACGCAATACCTGCTCACACGTGCTATCTCCTCAAAATAACAACTAAAAATGAATTAACATTATACAAATGATTAAGTAAGAAAAGAAAATTATTTGCAATTTTTTTTCTATGAATAAACACTTGTTATCAAAGATAACGTAATAAGATTGTCACTGCTTTATAGTAATTTTATCAAGTCATAATACTCGGGACAATAACACGACAAAAAACTAGATGATTTTTGATAAAATATATGATGATATATAAAATAATCTTTACTAGATGAATAAGCGTTTAATAATATAATTTATTATTGATTGATTATTCTGTGAGAAAATTATTTAATAATTATTCTTTTATAATCCATTAAGGCAAGTTCCCTTCATGCTATTTGTATGGGTTTGAGTACTAAAGGACGTGCTAGTACTAGCGCTCATAGTCTCACACTCTACTCAAGGACACACTAGTACTAGTGTACATAAAACTCACAGTACTCAGAGTACTTTACTGAGGAAAAAAGATAAATAAATAAATAAAAAAAGTCTCGCTGAGTTTCTTGCGCCGGTTCTTCTCAGGTCTGAGGCATTAAAAGTGAACTGGTGGTAGATTATTTGACATTCAAAAAATAAAGCTTCTTACTTTGAATAAAATTATTTGATTTTGATTTTTGATTTTACTTGTACGAATGTACTAGTGACATGTGAAAAAAAAAAAAAAAAAAAAAAAAGAAAAATTCGTGAAAACTGAAAAATTCTTAAATAAACTTTGAAACACATTGATGTCATAAAGGCGAGTGAAGCTGTGGGTAAAAGCTAGTCTCATTATATAAAATGGAAACTCAACTTCTGGGAAGGTCCTACGATGGATTGTATATCACGGAACAGTGATTTTGCAGTTACCTACTAAGAAATCGTGACTCGTGAAACTCGTAGAAAAGTTGTGTGCTTTTCTGTGGTACCTATATTCATTCTTTTTTTTTAAATAAAATAAAATCCTGGCTGTCTTAATCGACCTGATATATAACTGTCTATAGAACGGAATGTACTCGTAATTGTCCTTAAGAAATAATTGTAATTCAAATAAATTATTATTATTATTCTTGTATATAACAAGGGTAATAATAATAAAAATGCACGTTAAATTATTATAAAATATTATATAGCCTTGTTATCTGCAAAAATAACAACAAATAAAATAAATAGTTTATAATAACTATTATAATATCTCTAATACAATATTATTATAATCATATTTATTATATTATGAAGAACTTATTCAAATTTAAAGGGGCATGACTTGCTGTTTCTCGCTCAACACGCGTCATTTTCACATGACTCGAAACAAAACGCCAAAGCAATATGATATTTAAAAAAACCTTTGGAGTTAAAACAAAAAAGACACCTTGTCATTGTCGTCCTGGCAAGCAAGTTTACGTTACGAAAATTTTTAATTATCATCGAATCCGGACACATGTACAAATTTTGAGAATTATCTGGATCTAAGAAATTTATAATAGTATGTGGTGACTTTAATATTAATTTACTAGATAATTCCACCACTTGCACTAGATTCAGGTCATTACTAAAATCATATAACCTGGCTAATTTATTTCTAGAGCCAACAAGAATTACTAATTGTACAGCTACTTGCATTGATAATATTTTTACAAATGCTGTACCGAGAAACAAATCTATAATTAATATGCTGAGTTCAGACCATTGCGGACAGTTAGCTTCCTTTTTCTTTTGTAACAATAGAATTAATAAAAATAATAAAATTGTATGTGTGCCGATGACATCTGGCCGTGTAGAAAAGTTTGGAAGTAATATAATAGCAAAACTTAAATATTTAAATCATAATAACAATCCAAACATTTTATATGAAAAGTTTTTTAGTGTCATTAAAAATGAGTATAATGCTATATTTACTTCCAAAACTGTAAATTTCAGGGGTTTCTTGTCGTTTAGTGATTGGGCGACGATTGGAATTTATAAGAGTAGACAAAGGTTATATGATCTTTATAGTGAAAAAACATATAACCACCAAGAATCTTTTAAAAATTATGTTAGGAATTATTCAATATTGTTTAAAAAAGTATGTTCCATGGCAAAATCCTTACACATTAAAAACAAAATTAAAAACTCTTTAGATAAAATTAAAATGACATGGAACATAATAAATTGTGAGGCTGGAAGGGCGAAGAATCGCAACTGTGAATTTAAATTAAATATTGATAATAGTTTAACCAGATCCGATCAAGAAGTTGCGTGTGCATTTGAAAAATTCTTCGCTGATATTCCGGTTTTAACAACCAAAACCCTTATATCTTCCACAACCGTCGCTGAATCATTGCTTAAGGAGAGCGTACAGAAATGTGAAGTAGATTTTAAATTTAAATCAGTCAGCTCAAGAGACATTGTAAAGACATTTAATTCCCTAGATATCAAAAAAACGTCGGATCTATGGGGTATCTCTGTGAAGCTGATTAGTTATATAATAGACGCTAGTGCTCCTTACCTTGCGAATATATACAATAATTGTATAGAGTATGGTGTGTTTCCTGACCTGATGAAATTTAGTAAAGTCATACCGATATTTAAATCGGGTAGCACATCAGACCCCAATAACTTCCGACCAGTATCTGTGCTACCCTCATTCAGTAAAATTTTTGAAAAAATTATTTTAAATCAAATATTAATGCATTTTGATTTACATAATCTTATGCATGAAAAACAGTATGGCTTTACTAAGGGTCGTTCTACTGCTGACGCTGGTATAAATCTCTTAAAAAGTATCTATGAGGCTTGGGAGGAATCGCAGGATGCTCTTGGTATATTCTGTGACCTGTCCAAAGCATTTGACTGCGTTCAGCACTCTACGTTGGTCATGAAGCTACTCCACTACGGTATAAGAGGACGTGCACTCAATCTTCTGGCCTCTTATTTAAGTAACAGGATTCAGAGGGTTGATGTAAATGGCAAGAAATCTCCTGGATCACTAATCAATATGGGGGTCCCACAGGGGTCTATTCTTGGTCCTTTCCTCTTTTTAATATACATAAATGATTTACCATATCTTGTCGGAAAGAGCCATGATATAGTATTGTTTGCTGATGATACCTCCTTAATATTTAAAATGAAAAGGTGTCTAAATGTTTATGACGATGTAAACAATGCTCTTACTAAAATAGTACATTGGTTTAGTGCTAATAACTTACTATTGAATAGTAAAAAAACTAAATGCGTCATTTTCAGAACGCCTAATACAAAAATTGTTAAAGCCAATGTACTGTTGAATGGTGAAGCCGTGGATCCTGTTGATTCTACGGTATTTCTCGGTATCACCATAGACTCCAAGTTACAGTGGGGACCTCATATTGACGGATTGGCGAATAGACTTAGCTCAGCAGCTTTCGCGGTTAAAAAAATTAGATTATTGACTGACGTGGAAACGGCACGTCTTGTTTATTTTAGCTACTTTCATAGTATTATGTCCTATGGCATTATACTGTGGGGTAATGCAGCCGCTATTAATTCGATCTTTGTCCTGCAGAAGCGAGCTATTCGTGCAATCTATAACTTAGGCCCTAAAGATTCCTTAAGACAAAAATTTAAGGAAATTAATATTTTAACAGTTGCCTCTCAGTACATCTTTGAAAATGTACTGTATGTTAAGAAAAATATTAATAATTTTAACAAAGTTGGCGATGCACATAATATAAATACAAGAAATAGGCTTAAACTTGCAGCGCCTGTAACTCGATTGCATCGAGTCCGCAATTCTTTTATGGGACAATGTGTATACTTTTACAATAGGATCCCAGAAAACGTCCGAGAACTTTCCATTTTACAATTTAAAAAAATTGTAAAAAGACGTTTGTGTGTTAAAGGTTATTACCTAATTAGTGATTTTATAAATGATAACACACCTTGGGAATGAAATGCTCGCTCCAGTCTGTTTCAAAGGTATCATTGCCAATAATAAAGAATTGTAAACCATTGTCGAATATAAAAAAAAAAAAAAAAAATAGTCCCGCTGAGTTTCTTGCGCCGGTTCTTCTCAGGTCTGAGGCATTAAATTTAGTGAACCGGTGGTAAATTATTTGACGTTCAAAAAATGAAGCTTGTAACTTCTTACTTTGAATAAAATTATTTGACTTTGACTTTGACTTTGAGGACATCAAACAACGAGAAGTGAGCCAAAGTATACAAGCCAAGCTAATAAGAGCATATTAATAAAATAACATTTCCCTTCGGGCAACTACCCCCATTTAGAAAAATAGGCAGTTCTCCCTACTGTTGATGCACTTTGGTCTCCACTTTCCATCTCTTCCATTTTTTTTTAATTTATATTCTTTAACAATATGTCTTTTCGACACATACTATACGGGTGAAATCATTCTACTATGGAATCGGGATATAACTATAATTTTTTATATAAAACATGTAAATATTTAAATATATTATATTATGTACGCCACTGTGCTGCAAATAGAAATCATCTGTCTATATTGTATTTCAAATATTACCATTTCTGGGGCCTATTTAAACAAGTGTGAAAGAGAAGCTGCCACACAACATAAATTAAGCAAAAAGTGAACGAAATTATCTAAATCTAGGGTTTACATGACGATGATCATGATGATCATGATTATGATGATGCATGAAACGTATGAAGATAAATCAAAAAATGTATATTATTCCTTATGAGAAGAGATTTTGCAAATACAGTAGTATCTAAAGACCTAAGTAACTTATGACAATATACCTCAAAATTAAAAAAAGAAAAAATAAGATAAAAAATAAATAAAACCCGTTCCATTCATAAGTAAATATCAAATAAGTTGTCTCTATAGATATTTCCACAATCATTTCAGCAATCATTATATTTAATAAGATAATTACTAAAAATATAATCGTTAATCTGCTCAATAAATATTTATCTAATAATCATTATTCTTATAATAATTATAATGCATATTTTTTTATGAAAGAAGTACTTTATCTTATCACGGACAAACACACGGGAACATATAAATTTAGTGAAGACTGACTCAGTATCATTACTTTCATCAGTGTGTGATCACATTTAGTCGTGCTCTAACGTTCATATTAAATCGATGTAAGTTTATTATAATCTATCATTATCATTAGATAAATAATTTATGCATAATTATTATATAAATCTAACAGATAATCTATTTTGATTATATGTTGATTATTGCTCTATTGATAATTTATGCAGACTCAATTATTGAGTGTTTCTGTACAGAGTATTACTTAATAAATTATACTTTCATGATAATATTTGTATAAAATAAATTTACTTAAAAAAGTTTGTAATTAATTTTGATTCAAAAATTGTAATATTTATTAAGTTAATAATTATAATATTTAGTTTGTTATGTTCTTTTGTCATATTTTTTTTTAATTTGGAATATTTTTGTCTTGAAAAGTTAAAAATTTTATAATTAAATTTGGTTTTTAGTCAATATTATATCTACTAATTCATTTTAAAATATCTAAAAAAGCAAAACATTAAAGGGAGACCCCAGAAATATATCAATCGTTTTCATTATAGCATTTATTACATATAAACACATGTTGACATTATAAATGTGAAAGTTTGTGGGGATGGATGAATGTTTGTTACTGTTTCAATATAATATACCTTATATATCATAATAATATATAGAAGCTATTGGGTAGTTTTGCCATTATATAACGGGAAATGGTGTATTTTTTTTAACTTTGCGCTGTACCCCGCATATAGCTGGGTAGGCAGAGGGAACCTGAGAACCCAGTATTAAGACACTCCGCTCTCTTACAACAATTCCGTTCCCCACTTTCCACCGAATTGAGGCATTCCGTGCTGAGTGGCGGAACTCATCGCCGCGCTTTGCCTTGTTACCAAACCCAGGAAATGAAAATACTAAACATTTACATTTCCTGGAGTGGGAATCGAACCCACAACCTGTCGCGTTTACAGTCGCGCGCTTGTGCCTGTGCGCCACGACAGGCGTTTGAATGTTTGTTACTGTTTCAATATGAGGTATACCTCATACATCAGAATAATATATAAAAGCTATTGCGTTGTTTTGCCATTATACAACGGGAAATTGTATATTACTAGCTGATATAATAGTAATGTTAAATTTGAATTTTTCAATATGAACCATATGAGATGACTTTAAACGCGACAGGTTGTGGGTTCGATTCTCACTCCAGGAAATGAACATATTAAATATTTATAGTAATTAATATTTAGCATTTTCATTTCCTCGCTCTAGTAACCAGGCAAAGCGCGGCGTTGAGTTCCGTCACTTAACGTTAACACGCAATGCTTCAATTCGGAATTCTGGAAAGTGAGGAACAGAAATCTCACGAGAACAGTGTCTTAACACTAGGTTCTTTTTCCCTCTTAAATCAATTAAATCATAAAGAAGCTAAAAAATAACTTATATTTATAACAACATGTTTCTATTACAAGTAATAGTTAATTACTAAGTAGTTATTACATAAACATTGTTTTCTTAGAGCACAATGCCGAAAATCGTGTACAATTACTTCAGAGACATCAAGTCCCTGGGAGAGCCACCGAGGTTGTTGCTCGCTTACAGTGGGGAAGACTTCGTTGACAATCGTATCACCTTTGAGGATTGGCCTGCTATTAAACCATGTTAGTATACATATTTATTCATCGCGTTTTAATTCTAAATATCCTTTTATATACACCTAAAACAAAGGTCGCCAAGAAAATTGTAATTGAGTTTGCAAAAAAATAAGGTCACAAAAGATGTGAGAGCTAAATCAAAAGAAAAAAGTTCGCCAGAAAAAGTTGGGAATAAAATTGAAAAGGAAACAAGCTCTGACATCTAAAACCCCCTAAAAAAAGGTCAACAACAACCAACATTCGATAGTGAAATTACTAAATGACTTCATATCGGCCCTTTTATTCCCAAAATATATGTACCGACTTCCCTAAATATACTTATACCGGTTTCTCTAATTTTACCGGCTTACCAAATTAAATTTTTTATCTCTCGCCACTGTTGTTTACATAAAGCGTGTGCATTATGAGTGACTGACACACAACATACAGGCGAAACTATTGGCCATAGAAAGCTCAAATTTGGCTTGTAGGCTTCTTGGGGAATATAGGAAAGCACTAATAGAGGATTTCTCGAAATTCATACTAAAACGGGGAAGATAGAGATTTTAGGTCTTTATCCACTCAAAGGAAGGTGCTATAAAACAATGATGGTTTTCAGATTTGACAAACTCTTCACTTTGTAACTTATTTTTAGTATCGGTGAATACTTACTCATAATAATAGTTATTTAATTAAAATATTAACTTCAATGAAATACTTTTTACACATTAAAATATATATTTTTTTTAATTCCTTTATTTAAAATACTAACTTTTTATTTATTTATATTTCAGCCACTCCCTTCGGTAGTATACCAGTATTAGAGATCGATGGTAAAAAGTACGCGCAAAGTCTAGCCATTTCCCGCTACCTTGGCCGCAGGTTCGGACTAGGCGGTAAAGATATTGAAGAGGACTTTGAAATCGACCAGAACGTTGAATTCATCACAGACCTTCGTCTAAGTAAGTTATATACATAGCTATAGACCGTAGATATGCTCAAGTTTCTGGTAGTTTTTTGTCTTTTTTTACCTTCACGCTGTATCCTGCACATAACAGGGTAGGCAGAGGGAACCAGAACCTAGTGCTGAGACACTCCGTTCTCTTTTGCTACTTCCGTTCCCCCATGAGGCTCGCTGAATTGTAAGGCATTGCGTGCTGAGAGGCGGAACTCAACGCCGCACCTTTGCCTTGGTGTTGAGCAAGGAAATGAAAATACTAAATATTATTTAAATATTTTCATTTCCTGGAGGGAATCGAAACCGTTAAAAACCTGCTCTGCGTTTACAGTCGCACGTGTGCTCTCTACTACTACTGGCACCAAGGAGGCCTGTTGGGGCAGATGAAATGGATTTTTTTCTTTACTTCTGGTTTGGTAACAAGGGAAAGCGCGGCGTTGAGTTCCGCCACTTTCCAGCAATGCAATGCCTCAATCTGGCGGGAAAGTGTGGGGAACGGAGTGTCTAACACTAGGTTCCTCTGCCTACCCTGCTATATGCGGGATACAGCGTAAGCTGTATGTGGTGTTTGTATGTAAAATAATTTCCCCGTGGGTTTCTATTCAATCCCATAGCCAATAGTGCTTACATGCAGTCTACTGCCCCACTAGATGAAGTCAATATACAATCTTTTCTGTTCCTAAAAAACATAATTTCTGCATATTATTAGAAGGCGGCATCCGTCCACTACGAGGAAGATAAAGCCATCAAAGACAAAAAACACAAGGAATACAGCAAGAGCATCTACCCAGTATGGTTGGGCAAATTAGATGAGATCATCAAAAAGAACAATGGACATATTGCTAATGGAAAAGTAGGTTATTTTTAAATAATGTACATATTTCATTTGTTTCAACCGATTTCAAAAAAGGGAGGTTCCCAATTCTACTGTATTTTTTTGTGTACCAGCATACCTTTTAACTGGGTGAACCAATTTTAATGTTTCCTTTTTTATATGATAGCTGCTTCTAATACTTTTTGGTGCATTTTATTTGAAATCTGTTATCTTTTTTATAAAACTCTTAAATTATTCTATTCTACTAATGCCGCCGTCGAAATATAATAAATAAATATAAACGCCTGTCGTGGCGCAGAGGCACAAAGGTGCGACTTCCGGTTGCGGCTCCGACTTGCGGTTCGATTCCCACTCCAGGAAATGTAAAATTTAATATTTTCATTTATTTGGTTTCAGTTGAGTTCCGCTACTCAACACGCAATGCCTCAATTTGGCGGAAAGTGGGGAATGGAAATGTTGGAAAAGAATGGAGTGTCTTAACACTAGATTCTCAGGTTCTCTCTGCCTACCCCACTATATGCGGGGTACAGCGTGAAGTTAAAAAAAATGGAATACGTGCTATAATAATAAATTAAAACTGATAATGGTTCTAGACAGATCGAGATCTTTTAATAGATTATAAAGATTTCGCTGTTATATCTCTCGCGTCTACCTCTATCGCGTATAAATGAACTCTAAACCTATTTCTGGTCAGTATGTTGATAAATTCGAAGTTTTATTCCGAATTGATGGTCTTTTGGAATATTTATTTCCCATAGAACTACAAGTTTACATTTTAGAATTGTTGTGTCTATTAACTAATTATTGTTGTGCCTGTTTGAACGACCGTAATTTTAATCTTTTAGTAGCGTTGATTTTTAAAAATATCCTTACAGAGAAAACATAGTGCAGAGACACTCCGTTCTCCACTCAACCAATAAATGCTAAATTAAATCTACCATACTGTGATATATATTTATATGCGAAGCAAAATTTTGTAACCCTTTTTACGAAAATTACGCGGACGGAGGAGCATGAAATTTGTCACACTTATAGTTTCAGGATGATAATATTGCTTGATTATTTATTGCTTTTTAATTTAGTGCTGGACGGAGGAGCATGAAATTAGGCACACTTTTATATTGCGAAGAAGTGCAGAATGATAATGTTTTTAAAACAATGCTTAAAAAAGTATATTTAATTAATAAAATAAATGTTACACACACTACTATGGTTTGACTGTCATGTTTTTATAAAGTGACACATACGTTGCTAGGCAACGCGTCGTTAACGCGTCAACGGGGACACTAATTAAATAATTTTCTTTATTACAGCTAACTTGGGCAGATTTTATCTTCGCTGGAAAATTATCTCACCTCAAAACAATGTTACAAATGCCGGACATAGAAAAACAATACCCAAGTTTCAAGCAAGTGTACGACGCTGTATATTCTATTCCTAACGTAAAAGCTTATATCGACAGAACTTATAACTAAAAAGCGCGGCGTTTAGTTCCGCCACTCAGCAGGCAATGCCTCAATTCGATGGAAAGTGGGAGACGAAAATATTAAAAGAGAACGGAGTGTCTTAACACTAGATTCTCAGGTTCCCTCTGCCTACCCTGCTATATGCGGGATACAGCATGAAGTCTTTTTTAAGCTTCACGCTATATCCCGTATATAGCAGAGTAGGGAGAGGGAACCTGAAAACCTAGTGTTAAGACACTCCGTTCCCCATTTTCCGCCGAATTGAGGATGCAGAAGCTTACAATTAAGAAACCTAAATAGTTTTAGTAAAAAGTAACTGGCATTTCCCGTATATCAAAATAGGCAAAGAAAACCCAGTGTCAAGACACTCCGTTCTCAACTTTCCACCCGCAAAAAATGCGTTTCGAGTAGCGGAACTTGACACCTCTCTTTGTTTTAATATATTTGTGTAACATTTTAAATTATATTAACGCGTGTCGTGGCGCAGAGGCACAAGCGTGCGACTGTAAGCGCGACAGGTTTTGGGTTCGATTCCCACTCCAGGAAATAGATTTTTTTATTTCTTGGGTTTGGTAACAAGTAGTAACGCAAAGCGCGGCGTTGAGTTCCGCCCCTCAGCACGCAATGCCTCAAATCGGCGAAAAATGGGGAACGGAGTGTCTTAACATTAGGTTCCCACTGTCTACTCTGCTATATGCTGGATACAGCGTGAAGCTATGTGTGTATGTATATATTTTTAATTACCTTATTTTTTTATATAATAATTATATTTAAGTTAATGTTATGTTATTCTACGTTATAATATACTTATATATTATTAGACATTTATTTAGTTGTTTAGAAATAGTTCCTTTTGTAAATAAATAAAAATCTTACAGTGACAGAATATATTTTCATTTATTTAAAAAAAATTCTATAATTAAAACATTTATATAATTATAAAAATATATTTATATCTTATCATATGACTTAGGAAATATTTAGAAAACATATAAAAAATTGAACGCAGCAGGACTCGAACCCGCGCCTCTTAGAAACCGTTCCAGCGCTCTAAAAAAAATTATATTACATTATTATTATCACTTAAAATAAAACAAAAAAAATATTAACTAGCCGATCAACAGTTTTTAACTCAAAATATCCAATACAACATTTTTTTAAAGTACATTTACGATGGTATATATCATATACATTGTGTATTAAGTGGCGGAACTCAACGCCGCGTATATCTTACCAGAGCGGACAAATAAAAGTAATTTAAATATATCATCCCCCAAATGGAAATTCAAATTTGCCGCGCTTCGTGCATGTCTAAGTTGTCTGTGGAAGTCGGTAGAGGGCGCAACGGTCGAAGTGACGTGGGATTCGATGGCGGATGGTGTTCGGATTATTTTGTGCAATTTATTAGAGATAGATGAAAGGATATAATTGAGGAAGCGATATGAACATTATGTCGGAAAAATATGCTTCGATGTATCTGTCCCTGGAGTTAGACCTCCTGGACGCCCAAGAAAGCGATGGCTGGATGTCGTGAAGTAGGACATGAGAGCCAATGGACTAACCACTCGAGATGTTCAGGATCAGGCAGACCCTGGCTAGCCGGGATAAATGCCAAGAAGAAGAAGAATTGAGGAAGCGATATTAGTGAACTTTAAATTGTCGTTTCTTTGTATTTTCAGGTGAGATAAATTGATTGTTGTAATGTTGTAAATTGATAATTGTTATAATATTGTAAAGGCATGTTAAATAAAACAAAGCTTTGTATTTTCAGAGAAACAAATTGTGGTTTATTTTTGAAAATCCTCATCCTCAATATAATAATAATCCTCAATAATATATCTTATATATATAAAACAATACTCTTTATTATTGTGATTGAGCTTTAATTTTTTGATAATCATTTATGGAAAAATGAGTAGAGGCCTCTTTAAATTGAAGTCCCCAATTTTCAGCTGGTTGTTTGAACGCCTGAAAACAAATACCATATTCAGTTCTAGAAACTTTATAAAACATATTCTTGATAGTTTAAAATGTCGCGCCTTTAGAATTACTTATTTTTCATTTTCATTTTCAAAACTTCTTTATTAATCCTTACTAATATTATAAACGCGAAAGTAACTCTGTCTGTCTGTCTGTCTGTCTGTCTGTCTGTTACGCTTTCACGCCTAAACCACTAAACCGATTTTGATGAAATTCGGTAGGAAGACAAAACTGTACTTGGGAAAGGACATAGAATACTTTTTATCGCGAAAAAAATTGTAGAAGGGGACAAAATAAGGGATGAAAGTTTGTATAGAAGTTCCTTATTGTCAAACATAAATCATGTAAAATTATTCAACTGTTGACAATTTTCACACCTAAACCACTTAACCAATTTTGACAAATAGTCTAGACCTTGGGAAAGACTATAGGCTACTCCTTACCACGTTGCGCGATATAACCGAATTCCACGCGGGCGAAGCCGCGGGCGGAAAGCTAGTATAAATATCTAATGGGACATAAATTTTACTTATTCAGGCTAGTTTCACCTATGTAAGCTAATAGGATACAGTTTAACAAATATCTTAGCATAACTTATCATAAAAATAAACTACATGATATAAAACAAAAAATATATATACAATACTTTTTGTAAGTAAATATTGATAATTGCTTGGGGTAGTAAGAAAATATATGTTACACAGTGCAAATACAAGTATGAGTAGTTTGTAGTGCAACCAGATTGATTAGGAGCGACGAGGACTTTAGAATTACTAGTGTCCCCGTAAATGCGTTAACAACGCATTGCGTAGTGACGTATATGTCACTTTATATAAACATGGATGTCAAATCATGGTAGTGTGTGTAATATTTATTTTATTAATTTAATGTATGCATTATTTTTAGAAAATATAATCATTGTGCACTCCTTCTCTATATAAACTATAAGTGTGCCGAGTTTCATGCTCCTCCGTCCGCGTTGTTATCGTAAGAAGGAATCCAAAGTTTTTCCTTCACGTATTTATATATAGATAGGGAACTCATCAGAAAATCATGATTTTGATGACACGAAACGACTTAAGAAAACGATCTTTATCGACTTTGATTAAAACAAGAACATAAATTAAATTATAAAAAAAAAAAAACTTTTTAAAAATCTTAAATGTACAAATCTACAGTATATTGAAGTTTCCCAAGCAGATATTTTTTAAATACACACTTAGGATACAAAAAACACTTTTAGAACATATAAAAATTGATAAATAGAAAAAAATTAAAGAAAAAATCCATTCAGAATATTTAAACTTTTTTTTAACTTCACGCTGTATCCGCGCCAGCAGGAGCCAGACCGAGGAACCAGAGAACCTAGTTGAGTTAAGACGCCATTCTCTTTCCAACAATTCCGTTCACTTTCACGCCGGATTGAACATTGCGTGTTGGTGGCGGAACTCAACGCCGCGCTTTGTCTTCTTACCAAACCCAAGAAATGAAAATACTAAACTTTACATTTCCTGGAGTGGGAATCGAACCAACAACCTGTCACGCTTACAGTCGCACGCTTGTGCCTCTGCGCCACGACAGGCATTATTATATAATATAGGATTATACTTAAATTACTTTAATTTCCCCACTCTGGTGAAACAAATGGCGTTGAATATTTTTGGAGTTTCAAAATGTTAATAGGAAACGCAAAACATATTTAGAAAACGTATAAAAAATCGAATCTATATTCTCCTACAGAGATGCTAACAACAAAAATAAGTTGTAACAAGCGTACAAGAATTTCGACGCAGGATACAGAACGCATGGCTTAGCGGACCGAGTCTGGACTGTTTCCAAGAGGCGCGGGTTCGAGTCCCGCTGCGTTCAAATTTCTATACATTTTCTATATATGTTAAACGACGTTGAGTTCCGCCACTGAATACACAATTTTCGAAGGAGGAAGGGGAGAACGGAGTGTCTTAACACTAGGTTCTCTATGACGGCCCTGGAATGGCCTCTATGGAATAAAGCATGAATCTGAAAATCGTTTAAAAATACTCACTTCAGCCATTTTGTCTAATAACATCATCTTTGGTATTTCGTGTTCAGCTCGCTTGCCCCATTGTAGTACGAAAATATTCTCGTCGTTTTGAGATTTCTATAAGCAAAATATTACTAAATAATTAACTAAAACTAGTAGTGGGCTATACAAATCGATATTTCAACAAATATCGATACATGTACGAGATATATCGCTTCAATCCGATGATATCGAATCATCTAGTATCGAATGTAATCCTTACTTATATTATAAATGTGAACGTAACTCTGTCTGTCTGTCTGTTACGCTTTCACGCCTGAGCCACTGAACCGATTTTGATGAAATTCGGTATGAAGGTAGAACTGAACTTGGGAAAGGACATAGGCTATTTATTATCGCGAAAAAATTTTTATAATTTTTTTTTTTTATTTTATATAAAAAAAAATTGACAAATAGTCTAGACCTTGGGAAAGACTATAGGCTCCTTACTTCCTCCTTACAGGCTCCTAACACGTCGCGCGATATAACCGAATTCCAAGCGGGCGAAGTCGCGGGCGGAAAGCTAGTATCGATATATTTTATCCGATATATAAAATATCGTGACTATAAAATACAGTTCCCAACCGGTTCCTACCGGCTTGATTAACTTTTTAAAGTATAAATATGAGACCTAAAAAAGAATCTAAAAAAAAAACATTACAATATATATAATTTTTGTAACGTATGTAATGAATATACATATATTTAATAAGAACTATTGTGGCGTATCAGAGCCTGTCGTGGCGCAGAGGCCTGTGAACGACTGTAAACGCGACGGGTCGTGGGTTCGATTCCCACTCCAGGAAATTAAAATATTCAATAATATTAAGTATTTTCATTTTCCCGCTCTGGTAACAAGGCATAGCGCGGCGTTGAGTTCCACCACTCAGCATGCAATGCCTCAATTCGGTGGAAAGTTGGTAACGGAAATGTTAAAAAGAGAACGGATTGTCTTAACACTACGTTCTTTGGTTCCCTCTGTCTACCCTGCTATGTGTGGGATACATTGCGAAGGTAAAAACAAACTATTATGGCAGGCATGAGTAAGACATACCTTACGTTCTATATACAGCTGACTTGGGAAATATTTAGTTAGCAGCTCTCTAGTGTGGTGATCTTCCAAGTCTTGAATCAAATCAGCTTGTTTGAGAAAAGACATCATGTCATCTTAAAAAAAAAACTTATATAAAAGACATTATAAAAAAATAACGTTTTTTTTTATTTTATTCCTTCTTTCATACAGAGCCTAGAACCTAACACTTTGTTCTGCACTTTCTGCCCGAATAAGAACTCTCAACATTATGGCTTATTATTATTATTTATTTAAGACTTTATTACACCAACAAAAATATAAATACACATTGTAATAAAACAAAGACAAGAAGAGAAAACAGTTTGGTGTAAAGGCGGCCTTATCACCACAGGTGATCTCTTCCAGGTAACCCCTACTAAAAATTAGAACTTAATACAAACAGATATGGTTTGGTGTACAAATCCTTACTATATATTATAAATTCAAAAGTAACTCTGTCTGTCTGTCTGTCTGTCTGTCTGTCTGTTACGCTTTCACGCCTAAACCACTGAACCGATTTTGATGAAATTCGGTATGAAGATAGAACTGAACTTGAGAAAGGACATAGGATACTTTTTATCGCGAATTTTTTTGACAAATAGTCTAGACCTTGGGTAAGATTATAGGCTACTCCTTACCATGTCGCGCTATATAACCGAATTTCACGCGGGCGAAGCCGCGGGCGGAAAGCTAGTTATTAATATATTTACTTAATATAATAAACTTACTTAAACTTTACAACCTAAATATTAAATGCAAGCTTACATAAATAACTATATGATATATTCATAAATAAACAATTATGGCTTATCTTACCAGAGGGGAAAAATAATTTAACTATAGTCATATGAGCAAGTGAGAATCAAACCCAAATACTGCGCAGTTATGCTGAATTCATTTACTGTGTTTTTAAAATTTTTTTATATAAAATGTTGGCTTTCTGCACTTCTTTCCCAAATAAATAATTACTATACCAAATTTTATACTCCCCGTCCACATAGTTTTTATAAAAATGGCACTATAACATGAGTTAAATTAATTTCATACATACATTGCTTCACGCTGTACCCCGCATGTAGCAGGGTAAGCAGAAGGAACCTAGTGTTAAGACACTCGGTTTCCCACTTTCCGCCGAATTGAGACTTTGCGTGCTGAGTGGCGGAACTCAACGCCGCGCTTAGCCTTGTTACCAAACCCAGGTCAGTATTAGTATGATGAACGTCACCGGGTTTTGTGGGGGACCAAGCTTGAGGAGCTCTGACTTGAGGCTTGGCCTCCTTGGGAGGAGGACCATCAACTTAGAACTGTGGTGGCAAGGGCGCCTCCTGTGAGGCCGCCCACTGTTAAGCTAAATAAGTGGCTTTTATAGTACTCTGGTGATCCTACTCTTGTTATGTTATTTTACATCTACCTCCAAATAACAATTTCTATCAAAAGTATACTAAGTTATTTAATATGCTAACCAACACAAAGAATACTTTATATAAAACTAACAAATTTTAATGTTATTATATATATATATATTTTTACCTTCTGCTACAGACCCGCCAGACATATATATATGAATGAGTGTTACTACCAAAACTCTTCGTACTTCTTTAACATAAATATTGTCATGCTTCTGACATGGGTCACTTAGAACAACTATAAAGGCATCATCTGTAATCGGAGCTAACTTGTATCCATAAACCTAAAATGATATATGTTAAAAGTATTTATTTACTTTAAAATATATATTTACTTAATTATATGACATTGATATATATCTCACGTGTAGAAATATAAGGATTTAATCAAAAAAATCATGCTTTCACAAAAATTTAAAACAATGATCTTTATCAAGTTTGATTAAAACAAGAATATAGTATAAATTGTGTGAATATAGTATAAAAAGTGGGGAACGGTAACGTTGAAAAAGAATGGAGTGTCTTAACACTAGGTTCTCTGGGTCCCTCTGCCTACCCGGCTATATGCGGGATACAGCGTGAAGTTAAATATATATATATATATGTATATAGTATCAAATGTATATTGATGTTTCCCAAAAATTGTAATTTTTTAAATATATCATTATGATTCTTAAGGTTATGTATTAATTTTCATCTTTTATCATGGTGTAGTGGACAGTCTCTGACTCCAAAGACAAGTGTTTGTGGGCTGGATTCCCACTCCGGAGGGGGTAAAGAATTATTTAAATAAAATCATTTTATTTAAATAATTCTTTATTCACACTGGTAAAACAAATCTGTTCTGATACTTGGCATGCAATGTCAATAACTCAGGTGGAAAGTGGAAACAGTGTATTGACACTAAGCTCTCTCAGTTTTCTCTGTGAGATATAGTGTCAAACTGAGTTACCTTAATTTAAATATCAGCAAATTAATGTGAATGCTTAATAACTACAGTAATACTACTAAACACAACAGTTGACAATATTTTGACGATAAAGTACATATTAAGATGTCTGATTTTCAAATTGCTATTAATACAGATAATAATGTTATAGTTGAGTAGATTTATTTGGTTAAGTAGAGAGGAGCACGGGCAGATGAAGCAAGTTTTTACACATGTTAAAGGGGACTTTCACTTGGGTGGCAATGTTTTAGACATTATCACAAGCTCCTTTCTCTGCACTCAAAGGGCCCTCAATTCCCTTACAGTGACAACAATTTCATCTCTTAGTTACAATTAAAGAACACTGATTGGGTCAATATTTTTCTTGCATACAGTATTTATCTTTTAGTACTAATACATATTTTAGATTTTCATTCCAGAGCTCTAAGAAAAGACATTGGTAACTTATCTAACAGTCAACAAAAAATTAAAGATTTATGAAGAATAATACATACTTTTTTTAATATTTTCTCTGCTTTTGCAATTACTTGTTTATAGTAAGATCTAGGCGTATTTTGTGCTGTTTCAAGATATTTAATTATATCATTTTTTCTGATGGGATTTTTGCTGCCTTCGCTACAAACAATAAATCTTGCACATTCCATGCCAACTTTATCAATGTCGACAGTAGCATTTTGTTTCTTAGGGGATTTATGCATCTCGATATAAAATATAGTTTGATAATACGATATAAAATTTAGTTTGGTCTGAAAATCAAAAAATAAGATATATAAATTAAAAAATAAATACATATATCCAAAGTATTCAACGTATAAGTCCACAAACATTACTGTGTAGAATATAAAAACTGTCAAATTAAATCACATTTTTCATTTATATTAAAATCAAATCTAAATTACAATTGCATAAGTATACATTTTAAACTCAAAAATTATAAAGACTGTAATATTATGTATTTTAATTTATAGTATATTAGAAAGAACAAAAATATAAACAGCTACGTTACATACCTTATAAGTTATAACTTCTAGATTAGTGATGTAAGCTCGAGTAATTAACTCGAGTTAACTCGAGTTGGGTTTAACTCGAACCAACTCGAATCGAACCGAATGCAACCGAGTCGAAGCGAAAATTGCCGATCACTTGAGATTACATATATTAATTCATAACAAACAAGTGTCATATTTATGTAGATTTTCCTAAGAGAAAACATTTGATTTGGGATATATTTGAATCGACAGTGAGTGGACACGTTACGTATAAACAGTGTTCCAATTTTTTTAAATATATTGGAAATACGACCACATTGTTAAGCCACATTAAAAATAAGCATCCACTTGTTACCGTCGCCAAAAAAGAAACATTATTCCGATTATATCATCAACAAATGAAAGTTATATGAGTATTTTGGTTGATTCATCCTAGTTTTTTCTTTTTTTTTTTTTTTTTTTTTTTTTTTTTTTTTTTTTTTTTTTTTTTTCGACTGTGTAGTATGCTGTTGGCCCTATTGGCCTCGACAGCGTCACCGGGTTTTGTGGGGGGCCGAGCTTGAAGAGCTCTGACCCTGGCTTGGCCTCCTCGGGAGGAGGACCATCAACTTAGAACTGCAGTGTCACAGGGGCGCCTCCTGCGAGGCCGAACCTCGGCTTGCGAACACTGCTTGTAGTGGGGGACTTTGCTTTCGCTCGGCCCGAGCTTAAGCCTACTGGGTAGGGCGTTTGATGCCCTGTTGGATTTTAGTGGCTTGACCCGGTCGCACCGAGGCGTGATCGAGCCGTAGAAAAATAAGGACCTCGTCTCCACCGGCGGGGACGGTGTTTGTGTCGTGTGCGTCTGCGAGTGTGTTGGATCCTACCTGTATGTTGCGGATCGTTCGCGAGAGTAATGGCGTCAGCTTCTTCTGTTAAAACGTGTCGAGGCCTACGGGGCCCCCAGGGACGTTTGCTAATATCGTAGTCGCAGGCTTTTACCACCAGTTGGTTCGGATGAGAAGCAGCACTTTTAAAGTAGCTACTGGACAGTTTTCGACAATGCTCTTTTACCGAGTCGAGCTTTGTGTCTCTATGGATATCGATGTTACGCATGTAGTACGGTGCATCCGTGGCCATGCGTAGAAACTTATTTTGAAGGACTTGGAGCTTATAGAGGTCAGTCTGTGCGAACACAACACTGGCATATGTAAATATAGGCCTGACACACGTAGTGTACAGGCGGATCTTATTTTTAAGGGACATCTTACTTTTGGCGCAGACCAATGGATAGAGTCGACTTTGGACAAACGACGCTTTTTGTCGGACATAAGTTATATGTTCTCTGAAGGAGAGCTGGCTGTCTAGGATGACTCCTAGGTATCTGGCTGAAGTAGCCTCGGGTATGGGAATGTCTAACAGTTTGACTGTTGGCATTATGTCATGTTTACGACGAGGAAAGTACACAGAGGTGCTTTTTTCAGGATTCACTTCTATGCGCCATTTAATGAGCCACTTGCCCAACTGATCTAATGCTACTTGGATGTTATTGGCTATGTTGACAGATGTAAAGCCAGAAGCATAAATTGCGGTGTCATCCGCGAATAGGGCTAGACGCGTTCTCGGCGTCTTGGGGATGTCGTACGTGTACAGAGTGTACAGAAGTGGGGATAGGATAGATCCTTGAGGGACACCTGCCCTTATGGGGCGCTTGGAAGAGAGGGTACCTTCGACCCTGAAGCGGAAAGAGCGGTTTGATAGATAGTCTCGTAAGATATGCACGAGTCTATCTGGCACCTTTGCTTGTTGCAGCTTAACAATTAAGCCGTTGTGCCAGACTCTATCAAACGCCTTCGCTATGTCTAAAAAGACTGCCGCTGATGACATATTTTTGGCAGCTTGCAACAAGTGTTCTGTGAGGCGGTGGACTTGATGCACACTAGAATGACGGGCTTGAAAGCCGAGAAAAATACGCAAATTTCTGGTGATGACTCTATAATTAATTTGATAATGAAAGAAATTACTCTCGCGAACGATCCGCAACATACCGGTAGGATCCAACACACTCGCAGACGCACACGATATACACACCGTCCCCGCCGGTGGAGACGAGGTCTTTATTTTTCTAAGTCTCGATCACGCCTTGCCGCGACTGGGTCAAGCCACTAAAATCCAACAGGGTATCCAACGCCCTACCCAGTAGGCATAAGCTCGGGCCGAGTGAAAGCAAAGTCCCTCACAATAAGCAGTGTACGCAAGCCGAGGTTCGGCCTCACAGGAGGCGCCCTTGCGACACTGCAGTTCTAAGTTGATGGTCTCCTCGGACGCCAAGCCAAAGTTAGTATAATTTAGATATAATCATTCCTTTAGTAAGAATCGAACCCACAACCACTCGCCCTTACTGTCAGATACTGTCCTAGTCGCCATGGCCAATGCCGCCTAGGATACGCCTAGGATATAGAACTTTCGCAACCATAACGAGTTAAAACTACTCGATGCTTTTGTGTCCGTACTTTTATAAGCACGATACGTAATTTTTTCGATACTACTCATAATTACAGTATGAAATATCGGTACTTTTTATTCGATATCTATTCATTCTTAGTTTGTTGAAATACAAAATAGTAATAAAAAAGTTTAAATGACAGCGAGTGGCAGCGACTTGAAAAATCAAAGGCAAATATCAATGAATGCAATTCACAATACTATGAAATATTTTTATGTATCATTTCTGTATATCTATCTATTAAAATTCATTTATTTGTATAAATGAATTTTAATAGATAGATATAAAATTAAGCCATGCTTGTTTTTTTTTGTTAACTAATATTTTTTAAACACTAGTATTATTTGTCTATGGTCGGGACTTACCAGAAACTTTTCAATTTTGAAATGATTTGATCAC
The DNA here is from genome assembly GCA_033558755.1 of Philaethria dido. NCBI lineage: Eukaryota > Metazoa > Arthropoda > Insecta > Lepidoptera > Nymphalidae > Philaethria > Philaethria dido. Next base: position 13,836 of record JAKGSA010001168.1, on the reverse strand, counting down.
AAACGGTGCGTCTAGTTTAACTTTAGTAATAAGCTGCAGCGCAGTATAGTTAGAATTGTGTTTAGGCGAGTGGGTATGCTTAAATAAAATAATTTTGAGTTTATCTAATCATTTTTTGTTCGAAAAGCTGTAATTAAAGAACTGAACTGAATCTTTTACCATTTATTAAAGTTATTACACCACAATATATAAACTCGAATTAAGTAGGACAGCAAAGCAAGTCTTCTGGTAAGTTCTAAAATAAGTTGTATTTAAGTATTTCCGTTAATTCATGGTAAAGTGTTTCCAATACGTAACGTTACATAAAAATTAAAGAAACGAAAAATACTTTTACATAATCGAAAGATTATGTAAAAGTATTTTTAACAATACAAAAAAAGTATAATTAACAATTTTAAAGTAAGAAATTACTTTAAAATTGTTAATTATACTTGTTTTGTAATTAAAAGATGTTGACTCTCTAGTTAATGGATCAACAGAAATATGAATACAATTTATAATTACTAATGTACTTCATTTTATGTTACCAGAAAAATGTTTTTGACACCATCAAAATTTCAAAACTTTCTCTCTCAAACTGACTACGATGACGAGATGTACAAAGCTCTGCATGACGACGATTTGTCAAATGTAGTTTTAACTGCATTGGAGGTGCTAAAGAAAACACACCAACTGCCTTTAATTGTGGAAACAAGAAAAAGTGGGAAATTATCAACGACAACCCGCAAACAAGGAAATATTGCCTTTGAAAGAGGTAAATTAGATGTCGCTTTGAGGTTTTACAATAATGCTTTATTGTTAGCACCAAGAGATTCTAGAGAATTCAAATTAGCAATCAGCAATAGATCAGCCTTATTCCAGAAATGGAATTTTTATACAGCATGCATTAAAGACATAGATATGTGTTTTTCAATGGGTTGTCCTTCAGAAATAGTTACCAAGCTGAAGAACAGGAAAAAAGATGTAATGTCTTCAGCTTTAGATGAAGAGAAATTTCATTGTTTTTCTACTGCCTTATCTAAAGAACATGTTATGTGTTCCTTTGATAATATAGAAATTTCATGTGCTTCTTCTCACATTAAACCAAAGAGTTCAGACATACCTAAAATAGTGGCATCGAGGGATGTAAAAATTGGATCAGTTTTACTAACCGAAACAGCATATGTGAGCTTTACTGAAAAAAAAAATAATTTGGTTAACTGCCACTACTGCCAAAAAGCATCATTAAATTTAATACCATGTGACAACTGTATCTTTGCTCTCTTTTGTGATGATGAGTGCAAAAATAAATGTATTGAAGAGTACCACAAATATGAATGTTCTATATTGCATGTGATAAATGAAATTTGCTATGGGCCCATGCCACATTTGATGATTAAGGCAACAATTAAGTTAAGACAAAAATGTAAGACCTGGAGAGAATTGATTGAGGCATCTTACAATATGGGGGTGGATAGAATGAAATCTAGTTCAATTAAAGAGGTGTTTGATTCAGAAAGCTTATATTCTGTTCTAACCCAAATAGATGATAAACCATTCTCTTATGGGGTTAAGTATGATGCTAGTTTTGTATGTGCAACATTAATGCATTATTTAGATAAAATTCCTTCATTTTTTCCAAAAGATTTTGATGAGAAAAAACAAGCTATGCATGCATTTGGTAGAATAATGATGTTTCTGTCTGTATATATTGTGGCTCATAGACTTTATATACCTATTAGTGAAAAGAAAAATGGAGAAAATCAATATTATGATATACAAAATTATGGATGCTTTTCATTGATTGGAAAATTAAAAACATCTTGTACACCAAATACTCTTGCACTATACTTGGACAACAAATTGACACTGATTGCTCTACAACCAATCAAAAGTGGTGATGAACTAACTGTATCCTTCCAGTAAGTTACCTATCTATCTGTATACTTTAGTACCAAGTGTTAATAAGTTGATAGTCCACTTACAAATAGAATGTTTTAAATATCAATAGGCTTTGGTATTATTTATAGGGGTGAAAAATGATTAACTTTAAAAATTTCAAACAAATTTGTCACTTAAAAAAAATTAAAACATTTAGATAAAGCTGTGGTTTAACATTTTGATGTGAATCAACGCTTCTTACTAAATTGTATTATAAATGCTTTATTACTTTGATTATAAATAAAAAATAGTAGTAGTAGTTAGTAGTAGTTTGAAATTATGTGCAGTAAGTATAAGTAAAAAATTAAAGTATTATTAAATTATCATATTTTTTTACAGACGTCATTGGCTGAATTGTGAAGAAAATAGACATAACCGAAATGTGACTCATTTCTTATTACATGGAAAAGTGTGCTCTTGCAATATATGTACAGGAGAATCTCCACCACGCCAACAGCTGTCTAAATCCCAAAAGAAAATGTTTAACAGTCTAAATTTAATGACAATAAATAAAAACTTAGGTATTGACAATGTTAAAGCTATTTATGAAAAATTATTAGGAGCCCTAGAACAGTTAAAAGATGTACCACAATCTAGTGAATACAAAGAAGTGTTTAAATGTTTTTCTAAATGTACATTTTTGTTTGAACATATCTTAAATGTTAGTTACTTTTTAAAAAATCTATAAAAAGTAGATTATGTAATTATTATTTAGATCTAAAAACTAATTTTCTGACTATAGCATTACTATAATATATTTGATACTATTCTACTATATTTATATTTTAGTTTTTTAACGAATTTGTTAAGTTTACTGTCTCTTTCAAGGCTATCTTTCACTGTTTTTTTTTATCTTACTTTTCTTATTTTGTCATCAATTTTAAATGTTAATAAATCATTAATCCACAAAACAAATATTATTTTGTTCCTATTATCCATATACTATAATGAAACAGTAAAAATCAATCAGTGAAGATATTTATGAAAAATGGTTTAGGATGATGTAAATAGTTGCAGAATACGAATTTGTTTATTATATTTTTATACATAGACATTTTTTTTTAATCTAGTGAATGAACTTGAATGAAACTTTTTGTTGTGTAACAATTAGGCTTGGGTACCATTTGGGGAATAATTAATTTTGAAAAGTGGAACATGTAATGTTTTATTATAATAGACCAGTTGAACTGAGGAATTAAAGAAGCCGCCTTAACCAAACTTGTTTAGCGTGATGTTCATTTTCCGACGACATAATAAAATAAAGATCGGGAACTTTTGATAAGGAACTATAACAGTCCAGTTAATTTAAAACATTTTAGGAAATGGTTTCTTAGTAAAAGTTTTTAAGCGTGATGAGCATTTTTCGTTGACATAAAAAGATAAAGATCTGGAACATCTGTTAACAGCCTATAATATAGTATAGACAAACTAATAGAAATAAGGAAATTATACCTAAACAAAAATTGCTTTAGCGTGATGTGCATTTTATCTTAATAGTGTCATATGATCTTAGGTCCTATTTTCGATGAAAACAGCTAAGTGTGAGAAGGGTTATATAGTCTACCCAAATGAATATATAATATAATTTATGTCGAGAATTAACTTTTCTACTCTTTTATTAAGAGTAGAAAAGTTAATTCTCAACATAAAATATCAATTGGATGCAACGTATTTGTAACAAGCGAATAAACCAAAAAAAATAGTCTGTTTATGCATCGATACAGCAAATATTACTGGAAAAATATGAATGAATTTTGCATGGTGTTCTCCGACAAGAACTTTATGGACACTTGCAGAAAGCGTCTTCCACGAAACCAAAATTGTTAACTTTTCAAACCCAGCTGTACAAAAACTACAAAAACTTTTATCCCCAACATGTTTTGACGACCAAAAGCGTGCAATTTTTGTTGGTGACTTGCCATTAGATATATTATATTTTGTTAAAAAATTTAAGTTATGTAAAAAATATAATTAAGAGGTTCAGGTAGCATAAAAATATTTTTAAACGTTAGCTGTCAAAATGAAATGTTTTGAAACTTCAAATTTATATTCATAAGTCCAATTTCACTGCTGTTTAACTTTTAGTCTAGAGTCACTGGTCTCTTAAGAACTTAACGTAGTTTTACTGAGGAAGTGACTAAAATCATAATAATATCAAATAAATTCAGAAATTTCCTTCATAACTATGAGCCAACAGGCCGATGCAGCTCCAAAGGAGCGTTATATTCCTAATGGACTTAAATTTGCTTTCGGAGGTCTTGCCGGGTATGATTTTTATTTATGTAACCTTGCCTTTTTGAGATCAATGTCAACATGTCAAACCAAAATTATTAAGACATATTCTACAATATTTAAATATTCCAGTACTTAATGTTAAATTTAAATATACGCGGCTGTTACATATTTCAATGTAAAATTAATTAGCAACATGTTAACATGTTGTTGATTTAAAAAGTACTGTTTACGATTAAGGATCAAGTTATATAATTCTAATTTACCATTAAATTCATAATTTTGCTTTATAATACATTAAAGCTTATGGTAAGATTTATTAATAAAGATCAAAGTCCACATCTTAGATATTAAGTGTAATGTAGCTCCTTAATGAAATAAGATAGAAGTCAAACAGCTACTTCTCAAGATATATTGTTACATTTATGCTAAAATTGTTTAAGACCTGAAATAAAAATGGAATGTAATATTGTTTTTTCTATAGAATGGCAGCAACATGTGTAGTACAACCATTAGATTTAATCAAAACTCGTATGCAGCTAAGTGGAGGTGGCAGAACCTCATTTGCTGTAGCTGGTGAAATTGTTGCAAGGGAAGGCTTCTTTTCTCTCTACACAGGCCTATCAGCAGGGCTTTTACGACAAGCAACATATACAACTACCCGTCTTGGAATATACAATTTGTTATTTGATGCATACAAGGAGTAAGTACAATATAATTATACATGAATAGTTTTATAGTAATAAAGAAATGATGGCTTAAAAATTGTGTATTGCATACTTGAAGTGTCTTAACAATTTCTTGATAATGATGAATAATAATTTATGTGTTTAATTTTATCAAATTGCTGTCAAACATACTTTTTATATATATTTCTTTATTTATTCATTAATTATACCTCAAGGCAAGTAATATTCCAACATATTTATCTCAGTATATCAGTTATAATATCTAATGTCACATGATACTAACTTTATAACTAAATATTTGAGTTGGTAAATTAAACTGAGTTAAACCATACAAATACAGTGTTAAATATAATATAGAATCATGAATAAGGGCTGAATGAATGATTATTTGGCACTTTTTTAATTCACATCTTTGTAACATCAGCTATCTAATTGATTTTGAATGACAAACTTAATAAGATATAAGCTATCTACATTTCATAATAAAATGATAAAAACATTATCCTCAATGATAGATTATCTATATTGTATATCTTAAGTATGAATAGTATAATTTTTAAATTTAGTTGACAGTTTAATTGAATAAGTAGGCATGAAATAACATGAAAGATTTGCATGATACATGAATGACAGAAAATAATTATATTTAATGGTACCATAACTCTTCTTTTCTTTTGAATAATATGTTATGTGAGTCTGTGCTCGTTTAAGTTGGCCTCAGGTCATTTCTAGGACAAATTTTGAGGGTGGCATTTGTATGATTTTTTAATTTAGTTAGGTAGATAGAGGAGCTCGGACAGTGGGGGTGAATGTTAATGCACTATTTAAAGATACTTAACAGGTGCCTACATTTGGTACCATAGATAATCTTTTTTGCTTTCAAGTCTTTGTAACCATATTATTGGTTTATTTATTTTGATGTTAAATTAAATAAACGTTAATGACATTCTAATTTAATTTTGGAAGTATCTTTTTTACATTTTTCATGATGTAAATAGTCTCATGAAGCTATTGTAGCTAGCGGGATAGTGTATGATTGTATACTTAATGGATGCAAGTTTGATCCTTGTTTGGGGATGTAATACTCTTCTTCATTACTTATTACTAAGATTGTATTTGTGAAAGTCGTGCATTGAATTGAATTGGACAGTCTTGTTTTCCACTTTGTTCACTCTTCAGCTTCTCTCAACAGAGATGTTAATGAGAGCCCAGTGATAGCGGATACCTGGTCATATCAGCAGGTAGGTAGACAGCCGCGGGGTTCTTTTCCGTTTACCTTCCCCGTTACGATTAGTTTTTCGAGGTTGTTGTTTGAGTTTCCACGGGCGACGTGACCGAAGTATGCAAGAATTCTATGTAATATAATTATTTGTTTTTAAATTACTTTGATTATGTGGCGAAAAATGGGGAACACCCATATGTGGGAAATGTGTAAAGCTAAAAAACTATCTGTGTTACAGTTCAATATATTCAATGGTGTTTTTTCTAACCGATTTTAAAAAAGAGGTTTCAATTTGTTCTTTATTTTTTATGTCTCATAACTCTTTTTTTTGACGCCCGTCGTGGCGCAGAGGCACGCTACGCGACTGGCAAACGCGGTTGTGGTCTTCGATCTCCAGGAAATGGATTTTTTCATTCCGCTTGATAATAAGCCGCCACTCAGCATGCACGCCTCACTCCGGCAGTGGGGAAGTGGGAACGGAGTGTCTTAACACTCGGTTCTCTGTCTACCCTGCTATATGCGGATACAGCGTGAAGCTATGTATGTATGTGGCACCTTTACTGGGTCAACCGTTTTTGAAGATTCTTTTCTATGATAACTAGGACTTCTGATGTGGTCCTATTTAAATTTAGTAAGATCGATGAGATTTTTGGGTTATGCGTAATTTTACTTTTTAGTCCATTTTTAATTTAAGAATCCGCCTTTTCTTTCTTTGGTTCAAAATCGCCAATTATATTCTACTATCATTTATTACATGCACATGGTTTTTAACTTGATGTAATATTTTGGCTGTTGTTACCGCCTGTCGCGCGCAGAGCACAAGCGTGCGACTGTAAACACTTGACTTTTTCAGATTGGGATCATTCCCACTCCAGGAAATGTAAAATTTATTATTTTTCATTTCTTGGGTTTGGCCAAAAAAGGCCATTTCGGCGTTGGGTTCCGCCACTCAGCATGCAGTACTTTTTCAAGCGGAGAGTGGAGAATAGGGTTGTTGAAAGAGAATGAATTTATGCTTAGATTCTTGGTTCTATCTACTACCCTGCTCTATCACCTTGGCGTAGAAATTAAAAAAAGAAAGGCATAGTATATATTTTTACGTTTGTCATTTTTGCAGTTTTTTAGACATTGTGGAAACTTCTTATAATTTTTATATCATCTTGAAACGGTCTTGGCCAGGGGAAAATGTTGCTAAGTATTAATGGCGCTTTATTTGTAGCTCAAGGTGAAATGTCGAATAAGGGGAGTATGAAACATAATAGATACTTACTGTACAAATAAACAATTGTTATTTTTATTTAATGAATTTAGATAAGGTGTAACATAAGTTCGAATATCTTTATTGTTCTACGTTATGTTTTTGTTGCTATTTGCGTCATACGGTACGAGCCTGTCAACTGGCGCAGAGAGCACAAGCGTGCGCTATAAATGCGACTGGGTTCTGGGTTCGGAGGCCTAGCTCCAATGGAAATTTCATGCTGGGTTTGGTGACGCAAGGCACGTTGAATTCCGCCACTCGGCATGCACGTGCTTTCTCAGATTTTTTTGACGGATCAGGCGGGGAGACCGGAACAATAGCCAAGAAACTAGGGGTTCCTGTCTACCATGCTCACCTTTATCATGCGGGGATATGGCGTGAAACTACAATGTCTAATGTATCAGCGTGATTTTGGGGGTTGGCCCTTGGCCAGCAAATTTTACTTCAAGGAAATCTACCATGGGTTTCTACTATTATGCGTTTGTAGAAATTTTATTCAAAAAAAATCAAGAATTACATGTTTTTTAAGAGCTTTACCGGGTTTTTAATCACCATGTTTCTGTTATAAATAACTTTACTTTATTCAGCCATGAAAGGACCACGAATCATTTCGTGTAAAAAAGCATCGGCGGCGCTTCGCGTCTGGCAAGTCTATTTGACCAGGGCTAAATAGGCTTTTTGCCTTTGCTTTGCTGTGTCCGCGCTTGTATTGGCGGGAATGAAAGGCTGAGAGATTTGAGGGCCATTGTTGGGCCATAAAGTTTCTCTTTTGAACCAGATCAGTTACCGCCAAGGTCTGAGAGCTTGGTGTTGAGTGCTGGGAACTCAAACACTGCGCTTGTTCCCTTAAAAACTTAAGAAAGGAAATGAAGATTCTTTGGGGCTTTTACTGAATTAGAATCTCTTGAGGCCTTTTAACCTGCGGTGCTTTTGCGTGCCTCTGGCACTTAGACGCCGGTGGTTTTCGATGTTGAAGCTTGCCAGTGTGCGCCGCTCCTATTATCGTGCGGTTAACCCGGCACATTGAACTGCCAGATTACCGGTTTACATTGACTTTATTGAATGGCTATCCACTTTCAAAAAATATATCAAAGCCTGAAATGCGCTGTTTGCATTCAGGAAATTGGTGCTGACTTTTCGAGTCTAGCGCCCTACCGCTCCCAGAGCGTACGATTACGTATTTTGCCTCTGCGCCCTGTGTGTGAATTAGAGCGAGACTGAGTGTAAAAACATGTGGCTGCTAGCATTTTCGGCAGGTGCACTTCCTGCGAATATGCAGCTCTCCAGCATTCACTCATTCATATAACACTTCATGAGGGCAGGACAATGTTGGCCGGGTTCTCTGAACACTAATCTATCTCATACATTCTAATGTGAGGCAATAGGGTGAAATGAAACCTTGGTGTCCAAGGAGAGTGGAGTTTGAGGTTTACATGAAATCTTAGACAGGTTTAAATGAGCTTGTGTAATACCATATGAAAAACTTTCTAAAATATTTTATCTTGGCATAGAATCTTTTTCCGTCCACGATCTGCTTGTTTGGCATGGCTTTGGTGGTGTTACCATTATTGTGTGGTGTTTGACAAATCTCTCCGCCATGATATGTCACTGTTTTTACCGCTCAGTTTAAGATGACCTTACCTGTTTGTCCTCAAACCCGGTATGCAACCATTGCAATTATTACTTAGAACTGACTTATCACAAACCGGATCCATTCAAATACACTTCTTTTCCCATAGTCATTTGGAAGCTTTGGCTTGTTTTTGGCTTTGGCCGAGTCAGCAAAATGACCTTTACTGTATTATAAATTAGTCAAATACCATGTGCAGGTGTTATAATATTGATGGAATTTATATGTATATCTATACTCAATTGCCTTTCATTTTTCATCGACTACAAAATGATGCCAGGCAAAGGGCTTGTTGCATGTTGGTGTGCCAGGAACTCCAATGCTGCTTTGTGCTACCGGAGCGGAGAAATAAGAAAAAAATAATATTATAATTCTTTCAAGTGGGAATCGATCTCACAAAAGCAATCAATTTGATCGGATGTTGTTACTTTTAGTACTTCCACGGCATGCTCAGAGTTTTTGCTGACATTATTGCCCTTTGTTCACCATAAATAGTTCTATTGTGTGATAATAACATTTTTGTTACTGATAACAACTTTGCGTACTTTGACTTTTGTAAACATATACGTTATATGCAAAATATTTTATTTAAGACAATAATGAAAATGATGTAAAACACTCCGTTTTTTTTTTTATTTCAGAACTTCTTCATTTACTATCACTGATTCATATAGACAAGTTGTCATTTGTAACACTATCTGCATATTCAGTCTGTCAGTGACCACCGGACCAGGAAGTCTTCAGGGCTTGGATAGTCCATTTCCAATAGCACTAAGATCGCGTCTTTATATATTTAATTTATATTTTCAAGGAGTGTTTACCAGCTTGGTGCTTCATTTACGGTATAGCATTGGCAGGCATATAGAATTTAGTATTAACTAGACATGGGCTGCGTTTAGCTGTAACGATTGCATGGCATCGGATATGAAGTTTTCATATCCATGATATCTCATAACGTTTTCAGATGATGTCCCGAGTTTTGTGTTGCACGATAGTTTTCCGTTGCAAAATTTAGTTTTCCAGTTCTGTTTTGGTTTTTCATATCTCATCGTCTTTGATTTGTCGTTACGTTTGTGTGTAGTTATTTGATATCGGATATGATCATTTAGATATCGTTATGATATGATGATATAAGAGTCAAAACCGTTTTTAGTTACGTTTTGATATATCGGTCTCATCCCTAGTCCAAACACTTTGTATCACCAGAGCGAGGAAATGAAAATAATTTAAATATAATCTTTGTCCCAAGTGGGAATCAAATGCACAGCCACTCTCGTTTACAGTCAGACTCCCACTTCGCCACAATGGGCTTCAATTATATAATATTCCAAAATATAGTTACAAAAATGTTGGAACGTTTCCAGTATTTTGTTATTGTTTTATTTCAGGCGTAATGCAGGTGCTGCACCTGGTTTCGCTACGAAAACTTTCCTGGGCATAACTGCGGGCTCGATCGGAGCTTTTGTTGGCACTCCAGCTGAGGTAATGTTGAATGATGAATTTGTATTATTTTTAAATTTAATATAACATAATTTATGATACTTAGCGTGGAAGTTACACGTTTAAAAATGTTTTTTTTTAGCTTCACACTGTATCCCGCATATAGCAGGGTACGCAGAGGGAACCAGAGAACATAGTGTTAAGACACTCCGTTCTCTTTTTAACATTTCCATTTCTCACTTCCCGCTGTATTGAGGAACTTAACGCCGCGCTTTGCCTTGTTACCAGAGCGAGGAAATGAAATTACTAAATATTATTTAATATGTTCATTTCCTGGAATAGGAATCGTACGCATAACCTGTCGCGTTTTCAGTCACACGTTAGTGCCTTGGCGCCACTACAGGCCTGTGCCTCTTTTTACCAATAACATAATAATGTCACCGAAATTAACCTTCATCTTTTTGGTCCTTTTGGCCTACTGACTCCTGTCGTGGCGCAGAGGTACAAGCGTGCGACTGTAAACGAGACAGGTTGTGGGTTCGATTCCTACTCCAGGAAATGGATTTTTTCATTTCCTGGGTTTGGTAACAAAGCAAAGCGCGCCGTTGAGTTCCGCCACTCAGCACGCAATGCCTCAATTCGGCAGAAAGTAGGGAACGGAGTGTTTTAACACTAGGTTCCCTCTGCCTACCCTGCTATATGCGGGATACAGCGTGAAGCTATGTATTTATGTATTTATGTATTATATGTTTTATTGAAAACTCTCAAAACGGCATGACGTGAAACTAAGGAAACATAATTATTTTGGTAGTAATTGTAACCTTCTCGCAAGATTTGAAGTCGCTACTATCATTTGCAGTCATACATTATAATATAAAAGTTACATATTATTATTATTTGCCCGAAAATTTGTACACTGTTTATTTCTTAGTTTCTTTTATAACTAATTTGTTATTATTTTCTTGTGACTCACTTTTAATAACTTTTTTCTTTAATGAAATAAGTTGAATGAACTGTATAATTATTCAGTAATCAATTTCATGGAATAAATTTATAGTATTCACAACTGGTTTGATATCAATGTCGCCATTGTTTTAGATATCATTTAAATTGGAAATATGCTAGAACCTACTTAATGAATCTGTTGTGGCGCATAGGCACAAGCGTGCGACTGTAAACGCGATAGGTAGTGGGCTCGGTTCCCACTCCAGGAAATGTAAAAGTTTAGTATTTCATCTCCTGGCTCTGGTAACAAGGCCAAGTGCGTCGTTGAGTTCCGCCATTCAGCACGTAAAGCCTCGAAGTGGGGAACGAAAATCTTAAAGAGAATGGAATGTCTTAAAGTTAGGTTCTCGAGTTCCCTCTGCATATACTTTTATGTGCGGGATACAGCGTGAAGCTAAAAAAGAAAAAAAAGGATAGCTTTTTTTTAACTTCACGCTGTATCCCGCATATAGCAGGGTACGCAGAAGGAACCTGAGAACCTAGTGTTAAGACACTCCGTTCTCTTACAACAATTCTGTTCCCTACTCTCCGCCAAATAGAGGCATTGCGTGCTGAGTGGCGGAACTCAACGCCGCACTTTACCTTGTTACCAAACCCAGGAAATGAAAAGACTAACATTAAGGATAAAGTGGTTTCATCTATTTTAATTTACGATTCTTTCCCACTTGTTAAATATCTACTTGGTTCCGCCATGTTTTTGGATTTTAATACGGTTGTCACAATAGCTTGGCTTTTGCGATAAGGTACATATAACACTATTTAATTAAACATCGCAATGCAATTAAATTAAATTTTCAATATTATTAAATTTTATGTTTCTTATAAACTTATAAATAATACATGATTTTTATAATACAATAGTAGATAATACAGCGTGAAGCCAAGAATACAGCGTATAGCTTAAAAAAAAAGATTTATAAATAATAGATGATTTTTATCATATATATTTTTTTCATAGCTTCACGCTGTATCCCGCATTTAGCAGAATAGGCGGAAGGAACCTAGTGCAAAGACACTCCGTTCCCCACTTTCCGCCGAATTGAGGCATTGCGTGCTGAGTGGCTAAACTCGTTGAGTTTAGCCACTCAGCTGCGCTTTGCCTTGTTACCAAACCCAGGAAATGAATAATTCCATTTCCTGGAGTGGGGATCGAACCCACAATCTGTTGCGTTTACAGCCGCACGCTTGTGCCTCTGCGCCACGACAGGCGTTCTAATCTAATAAGACACCGTATATACTCGTATATTGATTTGTCAGTCGGTCTGTTGACAGAATCTTTTCTGATTAAAAATATAATTTCATTAATTATATGATTTCCCAAAATCATTATTTTTGGACTAAAAATGTTATATGTAATATATTTTTGGCGCTTTACAGGTAGCTCTCATCCGTATGACAGCAGATGGTAGATTACCAAAGGAGCAGCGTAGGAATTACAAGAACGTTCTAGATGCACTTCTCAGGTAATATAATTATATTATATTTACTAGCGTCCCCGTTGACGCGTTAATAACGCGTTAGATATATATGTCACTTTATGTAAACATGGATTTTAAACCATGGTAGCGTGTGTAACATTTATTTTATTAATTTAATATATGTTTTAGGCATTATTTAAAAAAAAAAATATTATCATTGTGCACTCCTTTGCTATATAAGCTATTAGTGTGCCAAGTTTCATACTCCTTCGTCCGCGTACTTTTCGTAAAAAGGGATCCAAAGTTTTTGCTTTAAGCATTTATGTATAGATAATATGCCATTGAGAAAGTTAGGTTTCGACTCCTTTCGAAAACAAAAATATTTTTGTTTTGCTATTGTTATTAAACATTGTGACTTTTCTTTTTAACCGACGTCGAAAAAAGGCGGTTCTCAATTCCACTACATTTTTTTACCGCTTAATTTTTGGCTGGGTGAAATAATTTTGATGACTTTTTTATATTATAAAAAAAATCTTTTAGGACTGTCTTATAATTTTTGTTGGAATTTTCTTGTTAGAATTTTTTTTCATTATTAATAGGATAGTACGTGAAGAAGGTGTGTTAAAACTATGGCGTGGGGCCACGCCCACTGTTGGGCGAGCTATGGTGGTTAACGCGGCACAACTTAGTACTTATTCTCAGGTACGTTTAATATTATTTATCATTTTATTTAGAGAGTAGAGAGTATTTATAATTTTATTTAGAAAACGCGAGTGGTTTTGGATTTGATTCCCACTCGGATGGAACCGTGTTCTGGTAAGAGAATGCGTGGCGTTGAGTTCCGTCGCTCTACACATAGTGATTCAAGTTTGGGCGGAAAGAAGAGAACGGAGTGTCTTGAGTGTAGCTCCTCTCTGTCTCTACCCTGCTATGCGAATTGAAGCGTCAAGCTGAAAGAAATAAGTAAAAAATGTATACTAGGGATGAGACCGATATATCAAAACGTAACTAAAAACGGTTTT
>JAKGSA010001167.1:0-95324 GCA_033558755.1 Philaethria dido | reverse complement strand
ATATATATATATATATATATATATATATATATATATATATTAAGAATGATTTCCATTTATCCGGTCTAGTAAGACAGTAAGGTAGATAATGCAGCGTTGACGCCATGCAACGGACAATGTTTGAGACATTTGGACAGGAAGCTGAGAATTTATTTCTTTTTTTTATATTGACGCTGTTATGAAGTGTGAAGTAGAAAAAAATATAGAATTTCGCATTTATTTATACAATATTTGGAAGTACTTAAGTTATGTTTGTAGCTTAATAGGTCCTATCATTAAAGTTAAATATATTTCGAATAATGAATATTCATAGGAAAATTAATTGCGGGCTTATTATTATTTAACTAGTGACCCTTTCACTTCGTTTGAGTGTCGAAATTAGACTATGAGTATAATTGTTATATATATTACAAGGCCAGTCTTGGCGCAGACGCACAAGCGTGTGACTGTAAACGCGACAGGTTGCGTGTTCGATTCCCACTCCAGGAAATGAAAATGTTAAATATTTATAATTATTAATATTTAGTATTTCACAGTAACAATGCAATGCGCGGCGTTAAGTTCCGCCACTCAGCACGAAATGTCTCAATTTGCCGGAAAGTGGAAATCTTAAGAGAACGGAGTATCTTAACACTAGGTTCTCAGATTCTCTCTGCGTACCCTGCTATGTGCGGGATACAGAGTTAACTTACAAAAACAGTACAAGCAATTGTTTTGTATTTTGCCTACCGATATAAAGCGGTATTTTTTTTATTTTTATTATAATTATATAATTCTTAGAAAAGCAAAAGAGTCCGAGACATATTTTATCGGAACATTTCTGGGAGTCACTTTACTTCAATTTGGACGTCATTTATAATTACATTTAGTCTATTCTATAATGGCCATTGGTCTCATATATTATTAATAATATCTCAATCAATCTTAATATCAATTATTTAAAGTATATTCATAGTTATTGATTGAAGTGAAAACTTTTTACAGGCATTGTGCACTTTTTGTAAAAAAATATTAAACCCGCACCAGGACACGTGCTTTGATCGAAAATTGTTTTTTTTTTTTCTTTATGCAATGTGTAGTATGCAGCTGGCTTTGTTGGCCTCTAGAGCGTCGCGCGGATTTTGTGGGAGGCCGAGCTAGAAGAGCTCTGACCTTGGCTTTGACCACCTTTGGAAAGGCGACAACAAAGAGATTTTACGAAGTCGCAAGCGCGTCTCAGGTGAGACACAGACCTCGGGACTTAACTTGACTTGACTCCCCTCGAAAATTCGTAAGACGGAGGGAACACACGTAAACTTTGACAGTTAAATGAAAAAAATGATAATCACGCAATCACTCAGCACGCAATGCCTCAATTCGGCTGAAGTTGGGGAACGAAATTGTTGTACGAGAAAGGAGTATCCTAACACTAGGTTCTCAGGTTCCCTCTGCCTACCCTGCTATATGCGGGATACAGCGTGAAGTTAAAAAAAAAAATAAAAAAAAGTATTAGAAAAGTGCCTACAGTCAAATTGTCATTTGCTTCAAGTCATATAGGAAGCCTTGAGTAAAGAAATAATGCTCATTTGTAACGGGAAGTTGTCATTCTACGTACAGAATAAACATACATTGCCTCTTTTTATGTTTCTTATATGAAAATATTAAGTTATAATACGTGAAGAGAACTAATTGTGACCTATTTTTACCCGACTGTCAAAGGAGGGTTATGTTTTTCGCGCGTATCATGTATGTTTGTAATATTCTTTATTACCTCATATCTTCCTAACCCCTGGACCGTATCATATAATTAAGGTGACGTTAGATAGGTATTGATATTCCAAGTGTTTTTAGATGTGTGACGTCACTTTTAATTCAATATGGCGCCCTCTACAGCCAATTACATCATGATTAAAAACAAAAAAATCGTTGATGGTTACCGTTTGGTGTGTCAAATGAAAGTACTTAATTAGCACGTTTCAAATATATAACACATAACTAGCTTTTATAGCTTACTTTATTTGTATTTGCTTCCTAAATTTGAAGAATTGGTTCAGTCGGGTTTTTATAATTGTGTATGTTATTTAAATTATGAAAACCAAGGAATATGAAACAAATATCATCAGGGTAAAGTCGGATAGGGCCTGAATAAGAACTTGAGTGACTGTGGGTTCAATTCTCATTCGGGGGACTTAAAGTATTATCATTTTCCCGCTCTGCGCCGTTGATATTTGCCACTCAACACAAAATGCCTTGATAACGGAAATGTTAAAAGAGAATGGAGTATCTTAATACTAGGGTCCCCTCTGCCTTCCCTGCTATGTGCGGGATAAAGCGTGAAGCTAAAAAAACATCAAGACAAAGTGGAAAACGGACTGTGTTGGCACTAATTTCTCTCTGACTCTTCTTCTTTGCGGGATAAAGCTTCACAGCTCTTAAAATAACATATAATTTAATGTTTTACATCCCCTCAGCAAAGAAAAAGAAGAAGAAAGAAGTACAAAGAAGATGACGCTGGATAGTGCTTAGTTCTTCAGGTCATGTAGGCGAAGGAATATGTGCAGCATATCTTGTACTCTCTCGCCTCCATGACCTGAAGAATTAAGTAAAAACAACAGAAGATTGAAGATTATAGAGAAGAAAACAGAACTTAGAAGATTTATAATTGTACTAGCTTTTCGTCCGCGGCTTTGCCCGCATGGAATTCGGTTATATCGCGCGACATGGTAAGGAGTAGCCTATAAGTCTTTCCCAAGGTCTAGACTATTTGTTCACATTGGTTAAGTGGTTTAGGTGTGAAAATTGTAAACAGTTGAACAATCTTACATGATTTTATCTTTGACAATAAGGAACTTCCATACATTCTATTTCAACCCCTTTTACCCTTTTTTTGCGATAAAAAGTATCCTATATCCTTTCCCAAGTTAAGTTCTATCTTCATACCGAATTTCATCATAATCGATTCAGTGGTTTAGGGATGAAAGCGTAACAGACAGACAGACAGAGTTACTTTCGCATTTATAATATTAAGTAAGGAATTTAGTAAATTTCATAATTTTAAGACTTCAAAAGGATGTGGTTCGAATTCGACTATATTTTTTTTATGATACCGCATAATTTTTATTTTAACTGGGTGACCCAATTTTGATTAATATTTTTGTATATGATAGCTAGTGCTTCTGACGTGGTCGTAATTAAATTTAGTTACGATCAGATGAATAGTTTTTTAGATATTCGTAATAATTTTAGTTTTTAAAGACCGTTTTCTTTTTATGAGTTTTCTAAATATGTTTTCCGTTTCCAAAACATTTAAAAATATCATACTCACTTGCCAAACGATTGTTCTTATGCATAGTCTTTGGGTATCAGAAATTTGTAAAAATCTACATAGATAACAACAAAATAAACCGTAGCAGGCGTATAA
The DNA here is from genome assembly GCA_033558755.1 of Philaethria dido. NCBI lineage: Eukaryota > Metazoa > Arthropoda > Insecta > Lepidoptera > Nymphalidae > Philaethria > Philaethria dido. Next base: position 91,924 of record JAKGSA010001167.1, on the reverse strand, counting down.
GAATTTCAACATAGCTGGATAAGAACGCATGGCTTAGGTCAGAGCAGTTGGACGGCTTCCAAGTGGTCTGGATTCGAGTCCCGCTGAATTCAAATTTTTATACGGTACCTAAATATGTTTTACCCTCTTTCTATTTTGCAAAAACACAACTAATATTAAAACATGGAATTTATATTCAACAATAGCTTGTTCAAACAATAAAGTTCATAAAACTTTCGCACCCTTCATATAATGATTCATAAAATAGTTGCTGCGTGCGGCAATCGTAAATCCCGGGCTATCAACAGAACTGAGGGATGGTCAACGGCTGTGTTATATTAATATCGTAATAAACTTCTAGTATTATTACGTTGAATTGTATTGAGGTTAAAATACTAGGTAGAAATTTTGGTTTTCACGAGTTTTATTCTTATTAAATAAACTACATTGTTTGGTGGTAGGAGTTCGTCCTCCGTCTGGCTCGCGACCACTATCATGTCAAAGACGAACCATAAATATCTTATACGATGTGTTCCGGTTCGATGGCATGTAAGCCAGATTTTCCCATTCCCACCCATCCTTTCCCAAAATGTGGTGGTTCCGAGGGAGCAGATATACTACATTGTCCTCCTCTTCCATCTGTATCCTCTGAGTTGGCAACGCATCTGCAACATCTCTGTTGTGATGTTCATGGTGAGAAGGCATCCACTTACCATCAGGTGGTCCTTCTGCTCCTTTGCCATCCGATTATCCATAAAAAAAAAACTACATTTAAAATGTTAACAAATTTATGATTACAATATTATTGGACGTATAATTTCATAAATGCACTTTTGATTTTTGATCATATTTGCGCATGCGGCACACCAGTGCACGTATGATATATATGTACGCTTGATTTCATATGTGCATGAATTTTCATATGTGGACGTGTGATTTATATGTGGACGTGTGATTTCATATGTGTACGTGTGATTTCCTTATGTGGACGTAATAATAATAATAATGATATGTAGTGAGAAAATTTCATGTGATCACCAAATAATTTCATATGTGGACATATGATTTCCATGTATTGGAGATCTTAACTTGTACAAATAACTCCAAAACTATAAATAAAATGTTTATTGGCTGGTGAAATTTGATGAATTAAAGTAAAGTTGTCATATAAAACAAAGATCATCAAAATCTTAAAGAAAGACACGAACAAGAGTACAATTATTTCTTCCTTATTGGAATCGGTTACTGAAACTAGTTTTAATCAGAATGATCGCGTATATTTTAATATTCTAAAGAAATACATTTTTTCAATATAAGCTTTCTGTATTAAGACAGGGCACATAATCTTTAACCGTCTTCACTTTCATTCGAATTCTCATCCATAATTGCAATAATCTTTACCTGATATTATAAAAACAGAACTATCATATATAACTATCTGTATGTCTGTTTGTTTAGCTGTAAACAGTAAATATATCATTCAATTTGCTGAACAGTTTGGGGTGAAGCAACGGGCACAAACTAGTTACTTATAAAATTGATTTTTTATTGTTCTGAACTGTACAATGGTCGATATAAAAGTGAGTCTTACCTTGCAAATCCCGCCGTATTAAACGTCACTTGTCAGTCGAATATTTTACAAAAAGGAGGTAGATGATAAATTAAATAATCTACGTGTTTATAATAGACTACTCATAGACTTATAATTTATACATAGCTACCATAAGCAAGATTTAACTGTTACGTCACAGTTAAGTAACAAGTCAAACAGTTAATTACACACGTTGTCTCAAGACACTCGTTTTCCATCCGAATTTGAGATTTGGCGTGTCAGGTAGCGCAGCTTAACACCGCGTTTTGTTCTATTGAATCGGGGAAAATGAAAATGCGATAAATATCACTCATTACATAGGTATTTGTGAACCTATAACCGTCGCGCTTACTTTCAAACGCTGCCCCACTGTGCCATGATGGCCTCAATTACATGTATTTCAATTAATTACTTAAATAATATTTATCTTGTATTTTAATAGATACAATACTGTTTTAACGAGCTGGCTCAAAGTACAATCATGCTAATTCATCTTAATTGCACGGTATTTATACATAAATATTTTTCTTTATATTAATTTTCTTTCATAATTTTACTGTGAACATCGGGAAAGAAGAAACTGCTTAGCAATCCATGGATTCACCATGCACCCATCTTTGCAGACAGAGGAGTTTGTAGAGTGCCTGGGACTTACGACCCAAGTTTAGGTTTAAGGGCCTTCAAAATGCTGCTTGTAACGTTCATCTCCACTGTCCGCGATCCTCTCTCTACCTATAATAATATTTTTGTTTCAAGCGTGAATATGTTGATAAATTGAATATGTTGGGGTTAAATTTATTAAAGTCTATCTGTTTCATGTGTCGTCGGTTTTTATCTCATTAATATAATACACTAACTTTATTGAGATTCATTAATGAATTGGCCACCTTATAATTATGATCAGAAGGAAATTTAATGATGAAAGGCGAAATCCAATGATGCCGCAGATGCAGGGCTCCGAACACGGCAACGAACAGTTATAATATTGTAGTATGTAGAGGTTTGAAATGTCATTGAAATACGTACGCATGAAGCCGCAGTCAGCAATAGTAATAAATCATGTATTTAGTATTTTTCATTTCTTCGCTCTGGTAACAAGAGGCAAAAGTTCAGCGTTGAGTTCCGCCAATCAGCACGCAACGCCTTAATTGCATATATTATATATATATATATATATATATATATATATATATATATATATATATATATATATATATATATATATATATATATATATATAGTTAATATACATTCAGATATACTTAAGAATTCGAAAGAATGATTCGATTGGAGGGTGTTAGTGAGAATTTACTTTGTATGTATTTCTACATATTGACTCTAAATTTATTATATAATTAATAGACGACGATTAAGAGACTGCTGAATCCCACAACGGGACAATGTGGGACAATGTTTAATGATTATTGTCTATTTTCCTATAATGTAAGTAATAAATAAATAAAAGAGAAATAAAGAAATAAAAAAATAATAATTAAATCATTTCCCCTCAGTGACCAAAATCGAAGTTACAACCATAATGACCTCACAAAATATTATTTTAACATTAACTATATGGAATTTATATTCAACAATAGCGTAATAGACTTGATCCTACATCATTTTTTTTACTAGAATATGAACTGGTTATTATTTATAAAAAATTAAAGTGGACGAGGATGAAGTGAAAAACTTTGAATGCCGTTTCCCAAAAATCAGAAATTTTGAGTTGTTTCATTGTTTTATTAAGCGTGCGATATAATATAACTGAATTATAATCATTGCCGTGGATCGGAATCGAATCCACAACCGAATCGCATTTATAGTTAGATACAACAACCCACTGCATCATGATGGCCTCAATTTGCTTTTATTTTTTTAACTTCACGCTGTAACCCGCATATAGCAGGGTAGGCAGAGGGAACCTGAAAGCCTAGTGTTAAGACATTCCGTTCTCTTACAACAATTCTGTATCCCACTTTCCGCCGAATTGAGGCATTGCGTGCTGAGTGGCGGAACTCAACGCCGCACTTTGCCTTGTTACCAAACCCAGGAAATGAAAAGACTAACATTTCCTGGAGTGGGAAGCGAACCCACAACCTGTCGCGTTTACAGTCGCACGCTTATGCCTCTGCGCCACGATGGCCTCAAAAAATAAAACATAACTTAAAAGAGAATATCTCTCAAATGTTCCATGATAACGTTCTCCGAAGCTTTCATAAGGATTTATGTTGTCACTGACATATTGATATCAGTATTGAGTTTAAAAGCATGGTTGTAAATCCTCTTATCGTACATATTTAATATGATTGCCGATATCGATATTTAAACTCACTTTAAGAATATATTTTTTTGGTTTTTGTATGGTAAATACTTGTAATATCGTGATTTAAATAGAAACTATGAGAAAAGGTAAAACTTTGTATATCGGTATACTATATTAATTATAATTAGTATTAAATATTAACTGTAGTTAGTTTATTAAATGAAATTATTTTAACAGAATTAATCGCAACACGTTTCAGTAGTCCGTGGTCACAGAGAGTACTGTAAAGTGTTCGAAACATCGGGTTTCCAAAAATGTATTTCCGCATACCAAAAAATACTAAAATATTAATCCGGTTCAAATTGTTTCATTTAATATGTGTAATAATCACGAAAATCAAAGATGTCATTATATAATTGGTTTAGTTTTCTTTCAAAGCGCGGCGTTGAGTTCCGTCACTAAACACGTCTCGAATTTAGGCAGATAATGTAAAATAGAGTGCATTAACTTCTCCTCGCCTAGCCTGCTATACGGAAAGTCAAAGATTTAAAGTTAAAGATTTATTATATTTTGTAATTGTATTGCATATTGTGTTGCAGACGGAATAGTAGACAGACACTGTCTGATTGTAAACACGACTGCTTGAGCGTTCGATTCCTACTTAAGGCTATCGTTATGTTCCAATTATATATTTTTTTTTAACTTCACGCTGTATCCCGCATATAGCAGGGTAGGCAGAGAGAACCTAGTGTTAAGACACTCCGTTCCCCACTTTCCGCCGCGCTTTGCTTTGTCATTAATCCCAGAAAATGAAAATACTACATTTACTGGAGTAGGAATCGAACCCACAACCTGTCGCGTTTACAGTCGCACGGTTGTGCCTCTGCGCCACGACAGGTGTTATATCCAATTATTTCCATTTTTCATTGTCACGTCTTTGAGTTCTACCAATCATAATAATGCCAAAAATTCAGGCGAACAATAGAGAACGGAGCGTCTTGACACTAGGATCTCTCTGCCTACCCTGCTATGCAAAAAAAAAACATAAATCTGATAACAAATCATTCATTTAAATCAATTATCATTAATCATCAAAAAAAGACTGAGCCTCGGATGTAAGCATTTAGAAAAACTCATTTTCTCACGATCGAAATTCGAACCCACACTAACCCTGCTATACATTACAGTAGATTGACTGTCCGTCAATGGACAAAGTATGTAACCGAACAAAACTTGAATGTTTGCTCATAACAACAAACAGGGTAAGCCTCTCAAACGGTTATGATGCACGTACTAGAATTTAATATGAATTAAGTTTCTTGTTACACAATACTTATTTACTTAGCAATTAGTAATCTCTTTATATAATAATTATTATTTGTGCTATGAAAGACTCCGTATTTTTCCTTTTTTCATAATTAATCTTCATAGAAACTTTGCAGTTGTTAACAACATAACTGAGAGGCTATTTCTATCATGGCGTAGTTACTTTAAAATATTACTGTTATATAAATTGTGCAATATAATTTATTTAATAAAATGTTTTTTTTTTTAACTTCACGCTGTAACCCGCATATAGCAGGGTAGGCAGAGGGAACCGGAGAACCTAGTATTAAGACACTCCGTTCTCTTACAACAATTCCGTTCCCCACTTTCCGCCGAATTGAGGCATTGCGTGCTGTTGTTGTGCTTGTTACCAAACCCAGGAAAATGAAAATGCTAACATTTCCTGGAGTGGCAATCGAACCCACAACCTGTCGTGTTGACAGTCGCACGCTTGTGTCTCTGTGCCACGACAGGCGATTTTTTTTTTCATAATTGAATAGAAAGCATAGAGTCAAGACAATTTTTTTAAACATATTTTTGAAGTAAAAACTTCTTTAGCCGCGTTGTACACTTTTTGTAATGGGTAAAAAATGTTAAATCCGCGTCAGGACACGTGACCCTATTCGGAAATTCGCATGATTTTTCTAAAAGATAACTTTGTTAATGTAAAATAAATAATAATTATTTTTTTTATGTAATATTAATTGCTTTTTTTTTATTTTTTAAATGAAAGGATATTAATTCAAATAATAATTTGACAAATTGAATTGAAGTAACAATAACATGTTGGCTTAACAATAACATGCATATAACATATAACATAATATATTTGTTTGGTGGTAGGAGGTTCGTCCTCCGACTGGCTACCACTATCATGTCAAAGACGAACCGCCAAATATCTTATGATGTGTTCCGGTTCGATGGCATGTAAGCCAGGTTTTCCCCTTTCCCACCCATCCTTTCCCCAAAATGTGGTGGTTCCGATAGCGGACTACTACATGTCCTCCCCTTCCATCTGTATCCTCTAGGTTGGCAACGCATCTACAACATCTCTGGTGTTGTAGATGTTCATGGGCGAAGGTAACCACTTACCATCAGGTGGTCCTTCTGCTCGTTTGCCATCCGTTATCCATAAAAAATGTGTGTGTGTGTGTGTGTGTGTGTTTGTGTTTGTGTTTGTGTACTATAACGCAATATTGTATTTAACAACATAAATGATAGTACTTTTCTACTCATAATTAAAGCAATTCGTACAAAATTATTCCATAACCATTCCAAAATATCAAAAATGTACAACGTTGACATTTAAGTCCTCACTTCTACCGGCACTTCCGGAGTGCAACCAGAAAATTTGTTTTTCTTATAAATTTATATATTATAACGTAAAGCAAAAACTTTGTACCCCCTTTTACGAGATTTACGCGGACGACGGAGCATGATACTTGGCACACTCTTAGTTTACGAGTACATAGCGAAAGAGTGCAGAATAATAAAAAATATTTTTTTTTATTTCATAAAAAATGTGACATGTACGTAGTTAGGTAACGTGTTGTTAACGCGTCAACGGTGACTCTGGTTCCATTAAAACTTTATTGACAATACTTTATTTAAAAATTTTTTAGAACTATTTCAGCATAACTAGTCCTTTGCGCAAGTCTAGTCGACTGTTGGACCTTCTTTCGTACACCGAAAAACGCTGCAGTATAATTCCCTACTTCAGAAATTAAGAATTGTAACAAAGAGTCTTTAGCAACTGCGCGCAATAAGCGTAAGGCCAAAAGTATTATTTTTCGTAATAAAGAAGAAATGTTTTTAAGATAATCTCCTTAAGTCTTTAGGGAAGACCCAAGGTTATATGACACTTACTGTGATCATTTTCACATAAGTCAGTAAGTCAGTCAAAGCCGATTTCAGGTGATCCTTCTGTTCGTTTGTCATCTTCCACTTCAATAAAATATTGGAATTCGCAGTAACAACTCACAGTGTTTTTTTTACAGTGTACTTTAGTACTGGTAAGTGTTTTGAGTGCTCTGAGTGTCTATTACTACATACGCGAATGCTTTAAACTCAACGCCGCGCTTTGATAAGACAAAGCACGGCGTTGGTAAGCCAGTGTGGAGAAATGAAAATAACTAAAAAAATAATTATTGACACAACTGAGGCATTGCGTGCTGAGTGGCGGAACTCAACGCCGCGCTTTGCCTTGTTGCCAAATCAAGTAAATAAAAATACTAAGCACAACAAGCGTGCGACTGTAAACGTGACAGGTTGTGGGTTTGATTCTCACTCCAGGAAATGTAGTATTTTCACTTCCTGGGTTTACCAAACCCAGGAAATGAAAATACGAATGAAAAAACAAGGCAACGCGCGGCGTTGAGTTCCACCACTCAGCACGCAATGCTTTAATTCGGCGGAAAGTGGAGAACGGAGTGTCTTAACACTTCTCAGGTTCCTTTTGTCTACCCTGCTATATGTGGGATACAGCGTAAAGGTAAAAAAAAAGAAAACAAAAAAGTATAAAACTTTAAACACAGAAATTTGGATACGGTTTCTAAAAAAAACGATAAATGAATTTAATCAGTTTCACTCTACCACAATAGCTTGGATAGGCCTCAACTAATTATATGAATTGTCCAATATTTTCACTCTAAACCACCTTTTATCCCACAATTTGCATTTATAAAGCAATACGGGGAGTCCCAGCGTTTCGAGGTTCAATTTTAATAAATTAAATTTAGTAGTCCTTTCAACACCTTTTCCTTTATTGAAATGAAATTGAATATCAAATGTAAATCTAGAAAGCACTTAGATCACATTTTTTTGAAATAAGCTATAATGATTTATTTAGATTCACTAAAGTTTTAACGTTAAATAACTGTAAAATTCGGTTATTTAAATTTATTTCTTTCCTGTTTTTTTTTATTTGTCAGAATTCGGAACATTGTGTATTAATTGGCGGAGTTTAACGCCTCAATTTTCTACCAGAGCGGAGAAATTATAACAATTTTAATATAATCTAAAAAGAGATCAGTTGTAGCGCAGAGCCACAAGCAAGCCACAAACGCGACAGGTTGTGGGCTTGATTCCCATTTGACTTAACTTAATAAAAAATATTAAATATTTATAATAATTAATATTCAGTATTTTCATTTCCTCGCTCTGGTAACAAGGCAAAGCGCAGCGTTGAGTTCCGCCACTCACCACACAGTGCCGCAATTCGGCGTAAAGTTAAAAACGGAAGTCATAAGAGAACGGAGTGTCTTATCACTAGGTTCTTAGGTTCCATCTGCCTAGCGTGCTATGTGCGGGATACAGCGTGAAGTTAAATGCAATCATACTTCCGAGGAGGGTTCGAACCTATAACCAATCGAGTTAAAAAAAGAATTCAAACATAAAAGTTAACGTATCGTTTAATTTTATCAGTTTTATTTGGAAATGCGCTGAAAGACAGGGCACATCTAAAATTACTCTTCCAACTGTCTGTTTTAATTTTCGCAACCCGAATAAAGCCAGCTCGTAAAACAGTCCCAATATCAATAATCTTTGAATTTACTGTAATGTGTCAAGTATATTACTTTTGGTTTTAAGTTATAAGTGATTTTTAAATGCCTTTATTAACTCGGTATATATGTCTTAACGGAAACTTTAAACGTGACCGATTTAGAAACATCGCATTGATTTAATTTTTGCATATTTATCAATGTCCAATGCATTCTGCATGAAAAAAATTGCAAAATGACATGCTTTTGTGAAAAATTTAGCCAAAAAATAAAAATTATATATATTTTTTAATGCGTGGGGTACTTTTTAAATAATATTGGCACCATGCTTAAAAACTATACTTTTAAATTAAATTTTATACATACCTCAGTGGTCGTCATCTGTCGGTCAAACGATGGTTGTGGGTCCTAATACACACACGAAAAGGTGTTTAAATGTAAGTATTATTTATTTGATTTAAAACAGCATCTTCATGAACCAATCCAATCCGTTTTCAGATTTCTTCTACCTGAATTCAAGTCATCGCGTGATAATTCGCAGCAAAAGGCGGAACTTAACGCCGTGCTTTGTCGTACCGCTGGAATTGAACCACGTTTCTGATCCAGACACAGTCCCACTGCGCCACACGATGGTCTAAGGGTTTTTGTAGAGAACACCCTAGCCAGAAATAATAAAAATCGTAACTTAAAAATATATACATATTTTTAACTTCACATCCACCTTAGCAGAGAAAGCAGAGGGAATCTGAGAACCCTGCTCAGTTTCTCTTACAACAAATCTGTTCCCCCACCTTCTGCCGGGTGAGGCATAGCGTTAATTAATGGCGAACTCAACGCCACACTGTCTTGTTACCAAGCCCAAAGAATGAAAATACTAACATTTCCTGGGTGGGAGATCGAACCCGCAACCTGTCGCGCGCTACGGTCCGCACGCTTATGCCTCTGCGCCACGACATGCGTAATGTATTTAACAAAACAATTTACCCGCTACCGCTCATGTCTTACTCCCCACAAGTATGATTGTTTTTATATAGAGTAAAAGTTCGTTTTTGTGTTTACGGGACATATTATTATGAGAACGCTGCTGTTATGACAATGTTATATTTAAAAGATATATCAATCATATAGTATGATTTCTATTCACTTTTGATAATTTATGGTTTTAATTACACATTACAGATATAAAGTATCGAACGCAACAGTACTCGAACCCGCGTCTCTTGGTAATCGTCCAAGCGCTCTGACCGCTAAGCCATGCGTTCTTATCTAGCAGTATCGAAAGACTTATACGCTGATTACAACTTAGTTTTGTCTTATTATATTTTATATACTTATTTGCGCCATATATGTATTTGGCGGTGTAGGGAGCAAATACACTCTACATGCAAGTAAAGCATTTTCAATGACTGACTCGGAATTCGGGCGAAGCGATGAACGGAGTGTCTTACGACCCATCTACCTTTTATTATATGACTACCTAACTTTATGCAAAGGTTAATCGTGAAGCTGCTACTGACCTCCCTAACAATCGATTAATATTATTAATATTTTACTATGCGCTCGCATTTTCACGCGTAGCTCAGCGGTTATAGCTCTTCGTCCGGTTTTCCAAGAGACGCGAGTTCGAGTTGAATTTTTAAACATTTCCTACAAAAGTAATTGCATTATTATATAATATTTTTTACTATTTCATTATCAACTTTACAGTGAAGTTAAAAACCCTGAAAAGATGATGACTGGTTAGGTAATTAAATAAGATGAATATCAATTACGAGGCGGTAGTACATAATGAGCTAACTTTGTAGTAACGTTTGGGACAACCTTGACTTAAATATACGTGCTTAAGTCAGACAGTGTTCCTTTATTACAAGCAATAATCGATGTTTTATATCTAGAGACGATCCTTTTTTTAGCCGGCTTCAAAAAATGAGGTGGTCATCAATTCAACTGTTTTTTATGGATAACTCATGGCAAACGAGCAGAAGAACCACCTGATGGTAAGTGTTACCTTCGCCCATGAACATATACAACACCAGTGATGTTGTAGATGCGTTGCCAACCTAGAGGATACAGATGGAAGGGGAGGACAATGTAGTAGTCCGCTATCGGAACCACCACATTTTTAGGGAAAGGATGGGTGGAAAAGGGAAAAGCCTGGCTTACATGCCATCGAACCGGAACACATTATAAGATATTTAGCAGTTCGTCTTTGACATGATAGTGGTCGCGAGCCAGACGGATGAACCTCCTACCACCAAACTACTGGGATACGCGCCTCTTACGGGACGCTACCCAGCGGCGGAGGGGAATTGTATTCTAACCCCGTCCACTCACAGGGAAAAAAGTTAAAAAGAAAACGATTTCGAATAAAATGCTCTAAAAAGTAGCATTATTGCGAATAACTCAAAAACACTCGTCAGAGCACAACTAAATTTAAATGAGACCACATCAGTAACACTAACTATCATATAAAAATGATTCATCAAAATCGGTTCGCGCAGAAAAAAGTAAAGAACCATGTTTGGAAGTCGGTAAAAACTTTTTTTAACAATAGTACACGACTGTTTTAAGAATCTATATATAAAATACGTGAAGCAAAAACTTTGTACCCCTTTTTACAAAATTTACGCGGACGGAAGAGCATGAAATTTGGCACACTTATAGATACACTTTGGTTCATATAGAGAAGGAGTGCAGAAGGTTTATTGAAAATAAAATATTGATTGAGAATAATGCATAAAATGTATATTAATAAAATAAATGTTACACACACTACCATGGTTTGACACCCATGTTTATATAAAGTGACATATACATACATTACTGAAGACAACGCGTTGTTAACGCGCCTACGGGGACACTAGTCATGTTTAAATCTTTAATAATTTACTACAAATAGTATAGAATTGACCGAATATCTTATATATTGAAGACGAATATTACAAGTTATACATAAGTACTTTAATTGGGTTCTCACTCCGATATTTCCAAGAGACTAAGCTAATTCAATTTGGTAACTAAAATTGATTACTTACTCTAACATCTGTCTATTTACGATTATAATCAAATACTATATGTACTATTGTAATAAAGTTTCTAGCTGCAAAAACGATTGGTTGTGGAATTGATACGCAATTATTTTTTCTTTTGTAGCTTCATACTGTATCCCGCATATAGCAGGGTAGGCAGAGGGAACCTGAGAACCTAGTCTTAAGGCACTCCGTTCCCCACTTTCCGCCGAATTGAGGCAGTGCGTACTGAGTGGCGGAACTCAACACCGCTCTTTGCCTTGCTTTAATTTTTTAATTATTTTCATTTATGCGCTTTGGTAACATCAACTGCGTCGTTACGTTCTGGCTATATGTAATAATATATGCATATATAATTAGTGGTCACTGAGTGACAGATAATGTGTAGCCGAAGACTAAATTTTTCTTATAACCTAACGAAGAATACAAAGTCAAAGTGATAATATACCAGTGGCGAGGGGTGAGAATAGGATGAAGGGGTATTTAGTAACTTCACTATCCAATTTTAGTGATGACCTGATTTTTTTTAGGGGGTTCTCGATGTTAGAGCTTGTTTTTTTTTTTCAATTTTATACCCAATATCTTTTTCTGGCATTTTTTTCTGCTCTCCACCTCTCTTGAACTTTTTTTTTGGTACAAATTTAATTACAATTTGAGCTTCACATTTTCCTGACGATCTTTCTTTTTTAGGTCTTTTTTTTAGCAGGGTAAGCAGAGGGAACCAGAGAACCTAGTATTAAGACACTCCATTCTCTTTCAACAATTCCGTTTCCCACTTTCCACCGAATTGAGGCATTGCGTGTTGAGTAGCGGAACTCAACGCCGCGCTTTGCCTTGTTACCAAACCCAAGAAATGAAAATACTAAATTTTACATTTCCTGGAGTAGGGAATCGAACCCACAACCTGTCGTGTTTACAGTCGCACGCTTGTGCCTCAGCGCCACGACAGGCGTTTACTTGCTTGTATTTTAAAAATTAAGGCATGCCGGTGAGAACCGTGTTGCATGGACGCCTCGCTGCTGTAATATACATATAGATTGATATATTTTTGATTCCATGTCACGAGGCTAGCCCATAAAGTGCGTTTGACATTACAGTGGCTGAACACGCAAATGCCTACAATTCTATATTGACGAAAAGATACGAATGACATAGAAATATCATTACTTGATTGGCTTTTTTATCTGTAGCTTTTTTGTATTTCCATTTACTTGGCTATTTAATAATAAAACTATCTCCGCTCCCCCATCCTTCTCCTCATGCACCTCCCTTCCCCCTCCCTCTTTCCTCACTGCCCCTTTTAATTCCTACGCCTTTGCTTGGATAAGACCTTTAAATAAAAATGAGCAACGCATCAGTAACCAATGTGAGAAAGATCTATAATGAAATTGTGAACTGTGTTCGTAAATATAAGTGCTTTTCGCTTCGAATTGCCATTTTTCGTACGGTTTGTATGAAACAGCGCTTGTTTCACATTCGTTGTTTGACGCGGCGTGAACTTGATATTATTATGCTGTTTGGCGCTAAATTTCATTTTTAGCTACAAGACAGGTTTAGCAAAAAAAAATATGTAGTAAAGCATGGCTCCCACTATACGTAATAAAATTCAAGAGCTCAAAGAAATGCCAATTCATAAAATTAAAAAAGAAAGAATTTGAATATCGTCTTGGTTTTAAGCTAAGTATTGTCAAGCTAGCCCATCCGTTAAATTTTATTTAAATGTAAAGAAATATAGGAGTAGTAATACTTTACTTGCTACCAAACCAAATGAAATACTGACTTTTTTTTACTTTCTGGGTGTAAATGAAATAGAGACCCACAGCTTACGCTTGTCATAAAGCAGATTTTGCATATATATATATAATGTAAAATAGTTTGACTCGTTAAAAAAAAAGGTAAGAATACTAATAAATATAAACAGGCTTTTGTTTGACTTTAGAAGCGCTATTGGTTGAATTTCATTCTCATTCAAAAATGGAGATTAATTACATTTAAAAAAAATTCTCGCTCTGGTAAGACTGTACACTTTGCTTTGAGTTGCCATTTAACATGCAATGAAAATGCGAAAAGAAAACAAGCGAAAATAGGAGACCGGAATTAATCTTGACTTTGGGAGTTTCTCTCTGAGCTGCAGAATAGATTTACAGCTAAAAATGAATGTAAATATAAATAAAAATTGAGGAATCTGCCGCAATTCTCCAAAAACAGAGCTTCATCTGTCTGTAACGCTTGTCGTTGCCGCAGAGGTACAAGCGTGCGACTGTAAGCACGACAGGTTGTGGGTTCGGTCCACTCAGAAGTGGAATTTACCCAATTTCCTGGGTTTGTTAATAAAAAGCAAGCGCGACATTGAGTTCCGCCACTCGGCACGCAGAAATGCCTCAGGTGGGCGTAAGTGGGGGAACGGAGTGTCTTGGCACTTTGAGTTCCCTCTGCCTACCACTGCTAAATGCGGGATACAGCGTGAGCTATGTATGTATGTATGTATAAAAACAAACTGAAGCCCCTCTCAGCTGGAAATTTAAGGCCTGAAGACTCTTACCTTTTACAGTGTTTTTATTATAAAACTTAATATCAAATTATTTAAATTTATACCATACTAGTTTCTTAGTTGCTTCCTTTACATGAAATATTCATAAAATTTACGTGAACTTTGAAACCTGTAGGCGGAAGTAACAAAAAATACCAGATAAGATTTCCATCCTTTATTGCTGGAAAGTTGCCATCGTGTTGCAATAAGACGGCGTCTGTAAATTCGACTATAGTGAATTCATTCCCAGTTGAAGATATTTTTATATATATCCAAATTATTCTTACTCCATTGTTTTGATAGTACAAAACACTGCGTTGAATTCCTTCGCTCAACACGCAATATTTCGAAGTCGAGCGAAAAGCAGTGAACGGAGTGTCTTGACGTTATTTCTTCCTGCTAAGATTATATACTAGCTTCTGCTACAAACTATTCTTTCTACTTCTTTAATTATCTCTACTTCTAGCTACGTGGCATAAAGGGTGAACCAAAAACATAAAATTTCTTTATTTATGCATGACGTTATAGAATGTTAAGATATTTTAGCATTCTCACTCTCAGATTTTGCTAACGACGTTTTTTACAATTTAACTTTCACACCTTCTTAGCGATCTTTTTTTAGGTGTCATGCTTTTGCTGATCTTGTGTTTTGCAAAATCACCCCTAATTTTTGGAAGCCATTGGAAGCCATATCCGTATACAAATATTTCTAATGTTGGTATATATTTCTTTATACTGCTATTGCTGGAAAGGCAGTGTTGGTTCCCATCGGCTTAACTTTTGTAAATGATAAATACAATAATGAAATGAAAAAAAATTCAGCGGAAAGTGGGGAACGGATTTGTTGTAAGAGAACGGAGTGTCTTAACACTAGGTTCTCAAGTTCCCTCTGCCTACCCTGCTATATGCGGGATACAGGATGAAGTTAAAAAAAAGAAACATTTTTATAGAAATCATAACTATTTCAGTATTAGTGTTTGGCGTTACTCCCATAAATATTGAATAGCGTCGATTTTATTCTTACTTTTAATACTTTCGTTCATATTTATTCTTTCTTTTTTACCAATATATTTTCTATTTTCTATAACAATTCTACATTTTTTGTTTTTTTGTAGTTATTTATATCCTCAAAATCCTTTCTTTTGCTTTTAAATTAAATTTAAAAACAATTAATAGTAAAAAAAAAGGTAATTTAGGGCTGTAATAACTATACGAGTACATATTTATAACCTATAAATGTATCGATAAAACAAAAGTAGTATTAGATTTTGGCCTCTAACATGCTACTCTGAACCTGCGTCGGCGAACCGTATACACTTGTGATTGATGGAAATGAATTCACATGACTTGGTTGTTCTGCCATAATATTTATAAGAATGTAATTGTAAAAAAAAAATTGTACATACATACAAACATAGCTTTACGCTGTATCCCGCATATAGCAGGGTAGGCAGAGGGAGCCTAGTGTTAAGACACTCCGTTCCCCACTTTCCGCCGAATTGAGGCATTGCGTGCTGAGTGGCGGAATTCAACGCCGCGCTTTGCCTTGTTACCAAACCCTAGAAATGAAAAATTACACTTACTGGAGTAAGAATCGATCCCACAATCTATCGCGTTTACAGTCGCACGCTTTTGCTTCTGCGCCACGACAGGCCTTGAATAAAATATTTATATTTATAATTCAGCTGTTAAATATTCAGCGGAACTCAACGCCGCGATATGTTTCACCAGTTTGTAGTCCCAATATTAACATTGTGTATATGTCATCAAATTTAGTTTTCCCAAAATAGATATGACAGAACTGCTACTTGAAGTTTCCAGACTCATTAATTAAAGATGTATTGGCTGGAAGTGACTGGCATCAAATGATTAATTAAGATCCTTTAAGCGGATTCAAAAGGGATGTAGGGTAGTTTGCTTTCAACTATCTATGCGAAAATTTGATTTGCACAGGTATCATAAATTTGTCACCCTTAATATAATGTATATATAAAAATAAATTGTTTTTAATAATAATCAAAAAAAATAGTTGAGGTCATCGTGGCACAGTGGGACAGCAATTGGCTGTAAACGCAATTCGTTGTTGGTTCGATCCCTGCTAGGAAAAATGATAGTATTGTTTTTTTCTTCATTTTACTCACTCTGGCAAGACAAAGCGCGAATCAAATTATAAACATAAATATTTTATTCAAGGCCTGTCGTGGCGCAGAAGCACAAGCGTGCGACTGTAAACGCGATAGGTTGTGGGATCGATTCTCACTCCAGTAAATGGAATTTTTCATTTCTTGGGTTTGGTAACACGGCAAAGCGCGGCATTGAGTTCCGCCACTCAGCACGCAATGTCTCAATTCGGTGGAAAGTGGGGAACGGAGTGTCTTAACACTAGGTTCCCTCTGCCTACCCTGCTATGTGCGGGATACAGCGTGAAGTTATGTATGTATGTATGTATAATTCTTGAACAACTTAAAAAAAACGTTGGGTTGGGTTAAGAATTATAATAATTAAAATATAATAAGTTTAGTATTATTTATAGGGATGTAATTAAAAGAATCATGATTTTTGGCACGAAACGAAAAAAAAAAAACAAGAAAACAAGAAATTGGTAAAACAAGAATATAAATTAAAATATAATTAAAAAAACGCCTGTCCTGGCGCAGAGGCACAAACGTGCGACTGTAAACGCGACAGGTTGTGTGTTCGATTCCCACTCCAGGAAGTGTAAAATTTAGTATTTTCATTTCTTGGGTTTGGTAACAAGGCAAAGCGCGGCGTTGAGTTTCGCCACTCAACACGCAATGCCTCAATTCGGCGGAAAGTAGGGAACGAAATTGTTGAAAGAGAATGGAGTGTGACATTAATTTCTCTGGTTCCCTCTGCCTACCATACGGGTTACAGCGTGAAGTTAAAAAAAAAGAAAAAAATATCCTGTCTTTTTAAAAAACTTGAACGTACAAATCTATATTGAGGTTTCCCAAAAATTGATATTTTTTAAATAGGTCACTATAATTCTAAAGGCCCGATATCTAAATATATATTTAGTAATATTTATGTTCGCTTGTTTCTTGATATACTTAAGCTTAAACTCGTGGAGGAAATGTAAATATGTAATTTGTCTTTGATCTACAGTTTCACGCAACATGAAACCTCTGATATGAGAACTTGATAATGCTTGAGTACATACAAATAAGCAATTATATTGTATAAACAATGTTCGCAGGTTCGAATCCCAGGTAAGGCATTTTTTTCAACTTGTTTCTTTTCCATTATAATGCGTCCCTATAAATGCTTACTAATATTGTAAATGTGAATGTAAGTTTGTTTGTTTGTAGGCCTGTTGTGGTGCGCAGGCACAAAGGTGCGCACTGTAAACTCGACGGGTTGTGAGTTCGATTCCCACTACAGGAAATAAAATTATTAAATAATATTTAGTATTTTCATTTCCTCGCTCTGTACAAGTGCCTCAATTTCAGCGGAAAGGAGTTGGAACCAGGAAATGTTAAAAGAAAACGGGTGTCTTAGCACTAGGTTCTCACAAGTTTCCCTCTGCCTACCATCTATGTGTGGGATACAGTGTGAAGCTAAAGAAAAAAGTTCGTCACGCTTTCACACCAAAATTAATTAACCGATTACCTTGAAACTTTGTACACATATTCATAGCGGTAATAGGAAGGACATAGGATTCGAATCCACAAGCAATCACGCTTACAGTCCAACGATGCCCTACTGCATCATGATGGTCGAATTAAAAGGAGATAAACACAAATATTAATAAACACTTACTTTACGGGACGAGAAACTTTATTTTTTTCAAAGTAATTTTTGCCAAAGTACGCTGAAACACGTGTAGGAGATCCGACCAATTAACTTTGGAAACTTTTTAAATTTTAATTATGTCTTTACCCTACCCTACTTTTGGAATAGGGCGAATTTACCTTATGTTAATACTAGCTTCCTCTCGTGGCTTTGCCTATTGTATTGATTAAAAGGAGGTTTTAAATGATCAGACATGATCAGACATCATCAAGCTTCACTATTTAATAAATTAAATAATTAAATAACGCCTGTCGTGGCGCAGAGGCACAATCGTGCGATTGTAAACGTGGCAGGTTGTGGGTTCGATTCCCACTCCAGGAAATGTAAAGTTTAGTATTTTTATTTCCTGGGTTTGATAACAAGGCAAAACCCGGCGTTTAGTTCCGCCACTCAGCACGCAATGCCTCAATTCAGCGGAAAGTGGGGAACGGAGTGTCTTAAAACTAGGTTCTCAGGTTCCCTCTGCCTACCCTACTGTATACAAGAAACAGAATGAAACTAAAAAAAAACAAACAAGTTTTTCTAAAAGTTAACACATCTCTACTGAAGCTTAAAATTGAATTACAAAGTTTGTGATTCAGTAACTTACTTGAAGTTACTTTAATTTTAGTATACCAAAAATAACTTTTGTTTAAAAACAATATAAGCTATATAAAGCATACTCGCAACACTTCAGAGAGTGGTCACAGAGATATAGAGTAGAGACACTCTGTTCGACACTTTTCGTATAAAATGGAGACATTACGTTTCCTTAATAATTAATCACCACAGTGGAGAAATGACAATAATTTAAATATATTAATAAAGCGCGGCGTTGAGTTCCGCCACTCAGCAAGCAATGCCTCAATACGGCGGAAAGTGGGGAACGGATTGTCTTAAGACTAGGCTCCCTCTGCCTACCCTGCTATATGCGGGGTGCAGCGTGAAGCTATGTATGTATGTATAGTGTTATTCACGAGTGAGAATCGAATCCCTATTACGCTTACAGACGTTATGCCATGATGGACTAAATAAGTATTTTTTTAGCTTCACGCTGTATCCCGCATATAGCAGGGTAGAGGGAACCTCACAACCGAGTGTTCACGCACTCCATTCTATCAAAATTTCCGTTCTAAACTTTCCGCCGAATTAAGGCATTGAGTGCTAAGTAAAAACCGTCCTGCTTTGTCATGTTGCTAGAGCGATTTTCTGGGGTTGGAATTGAACCCACAACCTATCACGTTTACAGTCACTGCCACTGTCTCTGCGCCACAAACTAATTATAATATAACTTTAATTTCAATATTAATTCTAATTCTACAATTTATGTATATCGGCGGAAAGTGGTGAACGGAATTGTTGAAAGAGAATGGAGTGTCTTAACACTAGGTTCTCTAGTTCCCTCTGCCTACCCCGCTATATGCGGGTTACAGCGTGAAGTTAAAAAAAATGTATATATATAACTATTTATATACATGAAAACACTGTATTTCGTGTTTTAGGGATCAAAGTGACGTTGTTAAATTGCAACTAACGACTTTGACGATCAAAATTTCGCCAGTTAAAGTTAACTAACAGTTCAACTCTTAACAAAAGGCAAATATTGTCAGAATTTAACCACAATGTTCTTGTATGTTAAATTTTGAATACTTGTAGCAACTTTGCCCATTTTGATGGATGAGACATTGTGATGACATGAAAACAGTGAGGTATATGAATTTTAGAGTGAAAGCATGAAGCATATATATACTATTTTTAGCTAAGTTCCAAATAAGGAACATGCTTACAATTCCACATACATACATACATAGCTTCACGCTGTATCCCGCATATAGCAGGGTAGGCAAAGGGAACCTAGTGTTAAGACACTTCGTTCCCCATTTTCCGCCGAAAGTATTCGACTGTATTTTTGTATGTATACCGCATAATTTTTAAGTGGGTGAACCAGTTTTAATGATTATTATATTGATTGATTCTATTATAAGCACTAGCTAGTGCTTATAATGTGGTCCCAATTATATTTAGTTAAGATCTGATTAGTAGTTTATGAGTTATTCGTAATAATTTTACTTACTAGTATATTTTATTTGAAGTAGATTTTCTTTACATGTAAAAATATTAATATTCGCAAAACATTTTTTAAAATAAAGTTAAATCTTATACCAAGATTTGTTAAGTATTCACGGTTATTTTTGTTTGACTTTCAAAAGACAGCGTTGCCTTTACACTCAGACGTTGTCCGTCTATGTCATGATGGCCTATAAGATGAGAAGCCTAAAATAATAATCTATTTTTCCGTTCTCTTACAACAATTCCGTTTCCCACTTTCCGCCGAATTGACGCATTGCGTGCTGAGTGGCGGAACGCAACGCCGCGCTTTGCCTTGTTACCAAACCCAGGAAATGAAAAATTCTATTTCCTGGAGTGAGAACAGAACCCACGACCTGTCGCGTTTAAAGTAATAAAATAATAACACTATATTTTACATAAATTGTGTACAATGTATTGTATAACTTTAGCAAAGCTTAAGGATGCTAATGGGTAAAAGGGATGAACGTTATCAAAATTTGTCAACATAAGTCAACAGTCCTTCATCTTACGAAGTTTAAATGAAAACTGTTTATTTACGAGTACTTACTAAAGATTTGTAAATAACCTGTACTAATTAACTTACCACTAAAAATTTTAGACCTTTTTCGACCTACTTCAAAAATTAAGGAGTTAACAATTCTATTATATTTTTTTAAGATATATGGTCTATAAGATATATAGTATATATGGTCATAATAACTTTTTACTGGGTGAAAAAAATTCGATGGTTCTTTTCTTCAATGATCATTAGTGTTTCTAATGTGGTCGTATTTAAGTCCAGTTAATATCTGACGAGTGGTTTTGGAGTTATTCGTAATTTTACTATTTAGTGCATTTTCTTGGTCGGTTTTCTTTATTTGTTTAAACCTAATTATTTCATTTGATTTCAATTTCAAAACAAGGTAATCATGAATCTGTGTCACAGGGTCAGACTGTAAGCTCAATTCAATTTTTTTAGGCTCACGCTGTATCCCGCATATAGCAGGTTAGGCAGAGGGAACCTGAGAACCTAGTGTTAAGACACTCCGTTCTCTTTCAACAATTGGAACGGTCCCCACTTTCCGCCGAATTGAAGCATTACTTGCTGAGTGGTGGAGCTCAACGCCACGCTTTACCTTGTTACTAAGACAAAGTGTGACATCTAGTTCCGCAACTCAATACGCTATATGAACCGTTGACTTTGAAAGTGAGACAACTCCATTTTATGTTATTGTTTTTTTTTTATTAAAAACATAAAATTATGTTAATTTGTAATAAGATTCAGCTTTAATATATTTTTTTTTTAAAATGGAGTTGTCTTACTTTCAAAATCAACGGCTCATATCTTGAATTTGGGCAGAAAATGGAGAACGGAGAATCTTGACACTAGGACATAAGGATCCGAAAAAGCGATATTAATAAGCCCAATAATTCAGTGTATACTGAAGTTTGTTTACAGAACCTCCTCATGAATTATTTATGAATTCAATAATTTCATATTACCTCGCATTATGTATATGACGTATTTAACGACTTTTATAGCACTTTATATAGCGTTCAATTCACTAAATTATTGCATATTACTATTGTCATTATGATTGCTATGGTGTCCTATATTTGAGATTAAAAGTAGAGGTTTTAGGGTAATCTAGTGTCTAGACATTCCGTTTGCTGGCTCCTGGGTTTGATGAAGGCAGAGCGCGGCGTTAAGTTCCACCTCTCAGCAAACAATGCCTCAATTCGGCGGAAAGTGGGAAACGGAGTGTCTTTACACTAGGTTTTCAGGTTCCCTCTGCCTACCTTGTTATATCCGGGATACAGCGTGAAGCTCCGTTTTCTCTACAATTCCGTTCCCCTCTTTCCGCTGAATGGAGGCATTACGTGCTGAGCGGCGGAACTCAACGCTGCGCTTTGCCTTGTTACCAAACCCAGGAAATGAAAATACGAACATTTCCTGGAGTGGGAATCGAACCCACAACCTGTCGCATTTACAGTCGCACACTTGTGCCTCTGAGCCACGACAGGCGCGCAACATTATAATAGTAAGAATATAACTATCTAAGCGGAAGGTAACATCAGCTGCTGAAATTTCGAATAGGAAATTAAGCATTCGAGTGTCGTAGCGATTGTCATTCCGAGCAGGCAGCTATCGCAATAACGCGCCGGCTGCGATCACAAATACTACTAAATCATATTAGTTTTACATTGTACTTATAATGTGAAATGGAAATATTTTATTTTCTCACTCTGGTGAGGTGATACGCAGCGTTGAGTTCCGTCACTTAGTACTTAATGTTTTGAATTTGAACGTGGAAGAGTGTCTTGGCTCTAGGTCCGTTCTATGTACTCTGCTATGCGGAATGAAACTTAAAATCAAAGTCAAATAATTTTATTCAAAATAAGAAGTTATAGGCGTAATTTTTTGAACGTCAAATAATTTACCACCGGTTCACTAAATTTAATGCCTCAGACCTGAGAAGAACCGGCGCAAGAAACTCGGCGGGACTTCTTTTTTTTTTCTCATAATTCAATGCTTTACAAATATTTATTAGTGACAATGGTACCTTTGAAATAGACTGGAGCGAGCATTTCATTCCCAAGGTGTGTTATCATTTATAAAATTACTAATTAGGTAATAACCTTTAACACACAAACGTCATTTCACATTTTTTTAAAATTGTGAAATGGAAAATTCTTGGACATTTTCTGGGATCCTAATGTAAAAGCATACACACTGTCCCATAAAAGAATTGCGGACTCGATGCAATTGAGCGCTGCAAGTTTAAGCCTATAATAGCTAAATAAAATTATGTATTTTATAGCGTAAATGTATTACCATAAATGTGATTTATGATAAATCGTATGATTCTATGCGATGCCAGTCGGGGAAAAAATTATATATATATTATTGACTCTCTTTGGCAAAGGGCGGCGTTGAGTTCCGCCATTCAACACACAACGACTTCATTTCGGGCGGAAAGCGGAAACCGAAGTGTCTTAACACTAGGTTCTCTATAGCTTAATATCCATATATAATAATATTAATAATATAAACGCCTGTCGTGGCGTAGAGGCACAAGTGAGCGACTGTAAAGCGACAGGTTGTGGGTTCGATTCCGTGGGTTTGTTTGGTAAGAAGGCAAAGCGCGGCGTTGTGTTCCGCCACTCAACACGCAATGCCTCAATCTGGTGGAAAGTGGGGAACGGATTTGTTGATAGAGAACGGAGTGTCTTAACGCTAGGTTTTCAGGTTCCCTCTGCCTACCCTGCTATATGCGGGATACAGCGTGAAGTTAAAAAAATAAATAAATAAAAATGGGGAAGTGTGTCCGTTATTCTTTTCAACGATGCGATTTTATGTCATGATTTTACAGAAGAGTGACATAAGCTACTTTTTAGCACAGTAGAACGTCAATACATACTCATATGTCATGTGTTATATACTTATATTAATTTCTCTCGGTAATACGAGCGAAGCCAGAGATAATACTAGTATTCGATTAATAAAGATACACACATACATCATACTTAACACGCTACATGATTAATAGAAGGAAAACAATTGAATTATTTGAATTATACACACATTTGTGGTAGCTTCACGCTTTATCTCGCATAGCTGGATAATCATAGAGAATCTAGTGTCAAGAACCTAACGTCTCCGTTGACGCGTTAACAACGCGTTGTCTTTAACTATGTATGTATATGTCACTATATATAAACATGATTTTTGAACTTTATATCAAAAACGATGTCAAACCATGGCAGTTTGTGTAATATTTATTTTATTAATTTAATATACTTTTTATGCAATATTTAAAAAAAAATAGCATTCTGCACTCCTTTTCTATATAAAGTATATGTGAGCCAAGTTTCATGCTCCTCCGTCCGCGTAATTTTCGTAAAAGGGGGTACGAAATTTTTGCTTCACGTTTTTACATATAGATAACGTATCTATTGAGTGGCGAAAATCACCGCCGATTATTATCTAGATACAC
The DNA here is from genome assembly GCA_033558755.1 of Philaethria dido. NCBI lineage: Eukaryota > Metazoa > Arthropoda > Insecta > Lepidoptera > Nymphalidae > Philaethria > Philaethria dido. Next base: position 67,846 of record JAKGSA010001167.1, on the reverse strand, counting down.
GATAAATGTAAGCAAATTATAACTAACATAGCTTATTAAAAAGGGAACCAAAATATTTTGGATTCTTTGATTTTTTACAGATATCTTACTTCTAAGCCTAGTCGAGTAACAGGAGAAATGTAATCAAATACGTAAATAATAATCAAGAAAAGCTAATGAAATTTACGTTTACGTAGTGATGAACTAAACGCAGCATAAATGTACAACACAAATCTTTTTTTTTTTTTTTATGGATAACTGATGGCAAACGATCAGAAGGACCACCTGATAGTAAGTGGTTACCTTCGCCCATGAACATCTACAACACCAGAGGCGTTGTAGATGCGTTGCCAACGTAGAGGATACAAATGGAAGGGGAGGACAATGTAGTAGTCCGCTATCGGAACCACTACATTTTAGGGAAAGGATAGGTGGGATAGGGGAGAACTTCTCTTTTCAAAGAGAAGAATGAAAATAATTTGAATATATTGTTTATCTATATCTATTTATTTAAAACGCCTGTCGTAGCGCAGAGGCGCAAGCGTACGACTGTAAACGCGACAGGTTGTTGGTTCGATTACCAATCCAGGAAATAAAATAATATTTAATATTTTCATTTCCTGGAACTCGTAACAAGGCAAAGCGCGGCGTTGAGTTCCGCCACTCAAAGTGGGGAACAGGTTCCCTCTGTCTACCCTGCTATGTGCGAGATACAACGTGAAGCTATATCTTTTTAACATTTTATTCACAAACGCAAGATGTTTTACAACAGCCAACAAAATTTAATATGTTAATAGAGTATTAAAGTGAACGATATACACATGTTTGAACATAGCTTATGATAAATTTATTTATAAGCTATTATGGGGGTTTACGTGAGAAGATTCTTAAATTGATAAATCAAAAATTCATACTGATCGTTAAAGCATCTTGTTATTTTAGCTTCTATTTTATTTTGCGGTATATAGGGAAAAAAAATCAAATTTTGACACTATTTCTTCCATTTTCTGTTCCATTACTGTTCAAATACTGGCGGAACTCAACGCCGTACTTTGTTTATATAAACATTTAAAAAACTTTATATAATATTTTTCAAACATACACATTCATTCGTTATTGTGTGTTAAAAATGACAGATCTCAACCCCACGCCTTGTCTTACCCGACCGAGGCAATTATATTTTTTAGCTTCACTCCGTCGGCAGGGTAAGCAGAGAGAACCAGAGTACCTAGTGTTACATTCCATTCTCTTTTAACATTTCCGTTCCCCACTTTCCGCCATTGCGTACTGAGTGGCGGAACTCAACTTCTCGCTTTGCCTTGGTACCAGAGCAAGGAAATGTAATACTAAATATACATACATACATAGCTTCACGCTGTATACCGCATATAGCAGGGTAGGCAGAGAGAACCTAGTGTTAAAACACTCCGTTCCCCACTTTCAATACTAAATATTATTTAACATTTTCATTTCCTGGCATGGGAATCGAACCCAAAACCTGTCGCGTTTACAGTTATATATTTTTGCCTCTGCGCCACGACAGGCTTCAATAATAATCATAATATATTAAATCATCAATACCTCTAGTGGGTATCAAACCCACAATTATTGCGCTATCCCACAAGATGTTTGACAAGCTTAAATACGTACGTTAAGTTTACTAAATTTAATGCCTATCGTGGCGCAGAGGCACAAGCGTGCGACTGTAAACGCGACAGGTTGTGGGTTCGATTCCCATTCCAGGAAATGGATTTTTTCATTGGATGCCTCAATTCGGCGGAAAGTGGGGAACGGAGTGTCTTAACACTAAGTTTCCTCTGCCTACCCTGCTATATGCGGGATACAGCGTGAAGCTATGTATTATGTACTAAATAAAAAAAAAAAACAGTATAACGAAAAACAAAACAATTCATACTAATATATTTAAAAATAAATGAAAACTGAGTTTCGTTAACGAACAAATCCACAGAGGCGTACACTTAAATAACTCGTTTAACATTCATTTATTGGATACCCTTAACGCGGAAATAGAAAATTTCTTTCCAATTTACTCTAAACGACCGGAAATACCATAAACTGACTTTCGCCAACGCCATCTAGTGACGGATATGGGAACTTCTAAGGAAAATATATCAACTGGGTTCGTATATTGGTAGAAACTTTTAAGAAGGTTTTATTGTGATTCATGACTAGCTTGAAGTGTCTAGATGTCTAATAAATTGTATGTTATGTGCTCAAGATTTAATGGGACTTCAATTAATAAAAAAGTAATATTATTACGAATAACTCAAAAACCACTCGTCTAATTTTAATTTAAATGGTACCACATCTGAATTACTAAATCTATAACTATCGTATAAAAAAATATCATCCAAATTGGTTCACCCAGTAAAATGTTAAACAGTAAAACCTCTAAAAAACCTCTAAAAATACAAAACTATAATATTAAATTTAATTTATAAAATCCATGAAATACAGACGAAACTTACCTTAATGAAAATATCTTTCTTCATAACTAATATTAAGATTTATAGAAATAATAATACTAGCGTCTATTCGCGGCTTCGCTTGTGGGGCTTCTTTTATTTTTTATCTTCACGCTGTATCCCACATATAACAGGGTAGGCAGAAGGAACCTGAGAACATAGTGTTAAGACACTCCGTTCCCCACTTTCCGCCGAATTGAGGCATTGCGTGCTGAGTGGCGGAACTTAACGCCGTGCTTTGCCTTGTTACCAAACCTAGGAAATAAAAAATTCCATTTCCTGGAGCGGGAATCGAACCCACATGCTATATGCGGGATACAGCGTGAAGCTATGTATGTATGTATGTAAAAGTAACATGTTTTTTATATTTCTTTCACAATTAGCACTATATTAATATCTTCAATTTTCATATATAAGGCCAAAGGTAACCATTGAGATTAATCCGCATCGACAAGTTAATTATACTAAACCTTATTGGTACTAAGATGACATTATAATCAATATCTAATATGTATTCGCCTTTACTTGCCTTTTGTGAAGTACTTAGTGTCTATACATACACATATGTTTATATTGTCATGAAGCTAATTGAATTAGAACAATAAGGTATATGTCAGTCGTGGCACAGCGGCACAAATGTGCGACAGGTTATGGGTTCGATTCAGACTCCAGGAAATGTAAAATTTAGTATTTTCATTTCTTGGGTTTGGTAACAAGGCAAAGCGCGGCGTTGAGTTCCGCCACTCAACACGCAATGCCTCAATTCGGCGGAAAGTGGGGAACGGAAATATTTAAAGGAGAATGGAGTGTCTTAACACTAGGTTCTCTGGTTCCCTCTGCCTACCCCGCTATAAGCGGGAAACAGGGTGAAGTTAAAAAAAAAAAGGTAAAAAAATAGGTCAGTCGTGGCACAGAGGCACAAACGTGCGACTGTAAATGCGACAGGTTGTGTTACAATACCCACTTAAGGAAATGAAAATATTAAATTTATTAAATATTATTTAATATTTTCATTTCCTGACTCTGGTAACAAGGCAAAACGCAACGTTGAGTTCCGCCACTCATCACGCAATGCCTTAATTCGGTGGAAAGTGGGGAACGGAGTGTCTTAACACTAGGTTCCCTCTGCCTACCCTGCTATATGCGGGACACAGCGTGAACCTATGTATGTATGTGTCTACTTAAAACTTTATTCATGGAACCGAGAATACAGTATATCATGTTCAATATTCATTCCTTTGTATTCCATTGTTTTCCGTTTCTATATGAATATACATACTTACATTCCATTTTGTAGTCTTTCAGGTCAAATATTATATTTCTAAAACAACTATATATATATTTTTTTTTTATGGATAACGGATGGCAAACGAGCAGAAGGACCACCTGATGGTAAGTGGATACCTTCGCCCATGAACATCTACACCACCAGAGATGATGTTGATTGCGTTGCCAACCTAGAGGATACAGATGGAACGGGAGGATAATGTAGTAGTCCGCTATCGGAACCACCACATTTTGGGGAAAGGATGGGTAGAAAAGGGGAAAAAACCTGGCTTAGGTACATGCCATCGAACCGGAACACATCATAAAACATTTGGCAGTTCGTCTTTGAGTGGTCGCGAGCCAGACGGAGGACGAACTTCCTACCACCAAACTATACATTACTTATATCTATACTGATACAAAAGATTATTATTAATTTTTATTTTTCACATATCATGGGCTTAGAGTGTAAGCCTTATAAGAATAATTTATATCTATTTATACCTTATTGTCCTTAAGCCTGAAATTAACATTTTAAAATATTAAAGTAGTACTTTAACTTTTTTTAGACCTCATGCTGTATCCCGCACTTAGGTAGGGAAGGCAGAGGGAACCTGAGAACCTAGTGTAAGACACTCCGTTCCCTTTTTAACATTTTCGTTCCCCATTACTTACCTGAACAATATATAAAAAAACGAATTCATAGAATTTTTGCCTTTTCCAGTTTTTTTAATATCTACACTCAATAAAAGTGTGATTTAAATATGAAATATCGTTAGTATGTTCTTGGGTAAAGTAGACACATTTAAATTGTATATTCTTTTTTTTTAGCTTCACGCTGTATCCCACATATAGCAGGGTAGGCAGAGGGGACCTATAAACCTAGTGTTAAGACACTCCACTTTCCGCCGAATTGAGGCATTGCATGCTGAGAGGCGAAATTCAGCGCCGCACTTTGCCTTGTTACCAAACCCAAGAAATGAAAATACTAAACTTTTACATTTCCTGGAGTGGGAATTGAACCCACAACCTGTCGCGTTTACAGTCACTCGCACGCTTGTGCCTTTGCATCACGACAGGCGATTTTTTTTTAATATTGAGCTATAAAGTTTATAACGGCATAATTCCCTCTGTAAGCCCCCTGGGTGAGACTCATTTATAATACTCATTTTAAAAGGGTCAACGTGATTTAGCGCTTCGCTTCCCGTGTTACAATAATTTCATCTCGTTCGTATGTCACATACGAATTACTGAAAATATCACTCAATGTTATGTTGCTTTTATTAAGCGCCTACAAAAAATGACTGTCGTAGCACAGAGGTACAATCGTGCAAATGTAAACGCGACAGGTTATGAGTTCGAATCCCATTCCAGGAAATGAAAATATTACATAGCATTTAGTATTTGTATTTTCTGGTTCTGGTAACAAGGCGAAGCGCGGCGTTGGGTTCCGCCACTCAATTCTCAATTTGGCTCAACGCTATGCCTTAATTCGGCGGAAAGTGGATTAAGGAAATGTTAAAAGAGAACAGAGTGTCTTAACACTAGATTCTCTGATTCCCTCTGTCTACCCTGATAGTGCAGCGGGAAGTAAAAAAAGAATTATCTTTACGAGTCTCCCGCATTTTAAAAAATAGAAAGATACTTTTTACTCATTGATATAAGTGCAAGTTTCGGAATCCAAATAGAAAAAAAAAATTAAGAGTTATTATGAGCTATTACGCACTATCGACTAGTCGCCGGCTATTCGATCGGCGACTGTAACTTTTTAGCTTCACGCTGTATCCAGTGTATAGCAGGGTAGGCAGTTACCTGAGAACCTTGAACGGAATTGTTAAAAGAGAAAAGAGTGTTAAGACACTCTTTTCTCTTTTAACAATTCCCCAGGAAATAAAAATACTAAATATTATTTATTATTTTCATTTCATTGAGTGGGAATCGAACTCACGAACTATCGTGTCTACAGTCACACATTTGTGCCTCTTCGCCACGACTGGCCTTGATGATAACACCACAATATTCTGTAGTAAGTTCGTTATTGGTCGTTGCTGCGAATATAATGATGTGGTACATCGTGAAATAATTAGAATAGCGGTTTGATATGGACATCTTATATTTGTGATAATGTATAACTATTATATAAAATACATATCTGTGATCACTACTGTAATTGAATTTCCACAAGTAAAGACCGGGCTTCCATCAAAGTATTTTTTTTTTTATAAATTCTTTATAGCACGCAAAATAAAAAAAAATGTACAAAAGACGGGCTTTACGCTAATTAGCACTTTTCCAACCAACCTTTTTTATGTAGGAAATACATATATAGGTGCGGAAAAGCAAATTTAAAATGATATATATGTATATATAATATAAATATAACATAAGTAAATAATCATATTATACATATAAATATATATATATATATATATATAAATTTAAAAAATAAATAAATAAGTATTTTCAAATACTAAATTTTGCGATTAATCCGGTAAAACCAGTTTCTTTAAATATGTGTAAAAAACACGATAATCAAAAATGTAATTACTATAAGGATTTTTTTAGGTTCACGCTTTATCCCGTGGCCAGAAAGGACGTAGCATAAAATATTTTAAACTGCTTGTTATAAAATTAAATATATAATTAAGCTCATAGAGACCATCGCGGTGGCGCGGAAGATCATCTGAAAATAAACATGCATAAATGGAGAAATAAAAATAGTTTCGTTATTTTCCGAATGGAAATCGAACATAACGCCTGTCGTGGCGCAGTGGCATAAGCGTGCAACTGTAAACGTGACTGGTTGTGGATTAGATTCCCACTCCAGGAAATGTTACTATTTTCATTTTCTGGGTTTGGTAACAAGGCAAAGCGCGGCGTTGAGTTCCGCCACTCAGCACGCAATGCCTGCCACGCAATGGCGGCGGGAACGGAATTGTTGTAAGAGAGCGGAGTGTCTTAACACTAGGTTCTCGGGTTCCCTCTGCCTACCCTGCTACATGCGGGATACAGCGTAAAGTTAAAAAAAAAAAGAAATCGAACATACAACCATCGTGTTTTCGGTTAGACGCTGTCCCACTGTGCCTTGATGGTCTCTATCTTTGTTTTTTTTAGCTTCACGCTGTATCCCGCACATAGCATAGTAAGATATATTATATGGAACCTGAGAACCTAGTGTTTAGACACTCAATTCTCTTAAGATTTATGTTCCTCTATCTATGTAAATTTTATATTTTATTCAATTTTCTTAAAATAGAAGAAATTTGAAAAGCGTCAATCATACATACATATAGAACATTTGAAGTAGCAATGGAAATATTACGACCTACTTTTGGTGTAATATGTAGTAAAAGCTCTTTTTTTCCACAACCTCCACTTCTATAGAGCCAAGGTAGATAAAAAGAGAAGGCCAAGTCATAAAGTCAATATACCTTGAATATACTGACTGAATTAGTTATTATTTTGCCAATGTTGACTATATTTCATTAATAACTAGATCTATGCAGCGCCTACGTTTGCATGAATAATGAAATCTAAAAAAAAACGCCTGTCGTGGTGCAGAGGCATAAACGTGCGACTGTAAACACGACAGGTTCGATTCCCACTCCAGGAAATGTTAGTATTTTCATTTCCTGGGTTTGGTAACAAGGCAAAGCGCGGCGTTGAGCTCCGCCACTCAACACGCAATGCCTCAATTTGGCGGAAAGTGGTGAACGGAATTGTTGTATGAGAACGGAGTGTCTTAACACTAGGTTCGCAGGTTTCCTCTGCCTACCCTGCGATATGTGGGACACAGCGTGAAGTTAAAAAAATAACAAATACATCGAATTTAGGACATCCTCCTTTATTGGAAGTCGGTTAAAAAATAAATTGGTTATCTCTACGTAATATATTCTGGGAACATCTAAACAGTTATTAGCAAAAAAAGTTAATTTAAAGTTCTAATATTTACATAAAGAATGTCTAAATAACATAAACAAGCGTAACTGCTTGCCAGCTCACATTAGAATATATGAGTGCATGTATTCCGTAGAAAACATGTTTCTATGAAGGTAAGTAAAATCTAACCTAATAATATTACCTAATTTTACTTCATATTTATTTATTATTATTATTATTTAATTATTTAGTTTCACGTTGTATTCCGCATATAGCACGGTAGACAGGGGGAACCTGAGAACCTAGTGTTAAGACACCCCGTTCCCCACTTACCACTTACTCGCCGAATTGAGGCATTGGATGCTGAGTAGCGGACTCAACGCCGCGCTTTGCCTTGTTACCAAACCCCGAAAATGTAAATACTAAACTTTTCCATTTCCTGGAGTGAGAATCGAACCCACAACCTGTCGCGTTTACAGTCACACGCTTGTGCCTCTGTGCCACGATAGATTTAAAATATAATTACTAAGCGAGGCAACCTGCTACTGTATAATAATGAATTGAGTGAGATACTAAAAGAAAATGAATGAAGTCTATTTCTCGAAACGATTAGGTTATAAGATAGTATTGAAAGCAGCCGGCAAATTCCCACACATTTCATTAGATTTATGAGCACGTTCACGTAAAAGCGACCTAAGAAACAAAATATTTTATATACAAATATACTAACTGATACCCAAAACTTTTAAGCATTTATATGTGTAAAGCATGATTTTTTTTCTGTATAGGAGGGTAGTTGGATTGTACCTAGTATCAAGACACTCGCTTTCCCCCGAATTCTAAAAATCGTGTGTTAAGAGGCGGAACTCAACGCAGAGACAGAAATAATTTAAATATAATCATCCCCGAGTGGGAATCGAACCTACGAACGATCGCATTTACATTCAGGCACTGTTCTACTGCCCAGCTCTACGATGCATTACAATGGCTTTTGAATTGTTGTTGCATTTACTTATTTAGTATTATCATTTCCTGGGTTTGGTAACAAGGCAAAGCGCGGCGTTAAGTTTCGCCACTCAGCACGCAATGCCTCAATTCGGCGGAAAGTGGGGAACTCCTTCGTGTGTTCTCCATACAACCTGAAATTGGTGAAGTGATTTATGCTCAACTGGCACCTTCAAAGCGTTATAATTAAACAACTGAACATTTATTTTCTCTGTGAGGGGACGGGGTTAGAATACAATTCCCCTCCGCCGCTGGGTAGCGGTCCCGTAAGAGGCGGGTATCCCAGCAGTTTGGTGGTAGGAGATTTTCGTCCTCCGTCTGGCTCGCGACCACTATCATATCAAAGATGAACCGCCAAATATGTTATGATGTGTTCCGGTCCGATGATTTTCCCCTTTCCCACCTATCCGTTCCCCAAAATGTAGTGGTTCCAATAGCGAACTACTACATTGTCCCCCCTACCAACAGTATCCTCTAGGTTGGCAACGCATCTACAACGTCTCTGGTGTTGTAGATGTTCATGGGTGAAGGTAACCACTTACCATCAGGTGGTCCTTCAGCTCGTTTGTCATCCGTTATCCATAAAAAAAATAAAAATCTAGAAAAAAACATAGGTCTATATTGTCTATAGGTTATGAAAGATACATCGTATCATGAAATAACGTATACTCTATCTACGTAGCCTGATCTCATTACAAAGTAATTATCTTTTATCTTTTATTATAATAGGATTAGCAAGAATGCGTAATCCGCTAACATTTTTTTAGATTTAAATTAAATTTATGCGTGCAAATAAAAGTGTTTATATATATGTAGTGTACTTCGATGTATTCAATTCGGCGGAAAGTGGGGAATGGAGTGTCTTATCACTAGGTTCTCAGGTTCCCTCTGCCTACCCTGCTATATGCGGGATACTGCGTGAAGATAAGAAAAAGACAAAAAAAATGTAGGCAAGGTAAAAAAATGTAACGCCTGTTGTGGCACAGAGGCATAAGCGTGCGACTGTAAACACGACAGGTTGTGGGTTCCATTCCCACTCTAGGAAATGTTAGTGTTTTCATTGTTTGGTAACAAGGCAAAGCGCGGCGTTGATTTCCACCGCAATGCCTCAATTTGGCGGAAAGTGGGGAACGGAATTGGTGTAAGAGAACGGAGTGTCTTATCACTAGGTTCTCAGGTTCCCTCTACCTATCCTGCTATATGCGGCATACAGCGTGGCAACTTTCCACCGAATTAAAACATTGCGTGCTGAATGGCGGAACTCAACGCCGCGCTTTGCTTTGTTTCCAAACCCAGGAAACGAAAAATTTCATTTCCTGGAGTGGGAATCGAACTCACAACTGGTCGCACGCTTGTGCCTCTGCGCCACGACAGACGTTTTACATCTTTTACCCATCACAAAACGTGCACAAGAAGAAAAGAAATTTTCACTTCAAAAATATAATATCTTTTTTAAGTATCTGTTCAATAGATCTATTTAAAGTGTCCAACAAATATTTTTATCTATCTATCTAAAATATATTGTTCAGTTATGCCACTTTGCCAGAAACTATCGTATATACCTTACGTATAAATTATAATAATGAAGTGGTCGGAACAATTACTTACGGAAAGAATCCGTACAAAGATATTATTTGTTATTGGACAAGTTAGTTAGATTGGCTTCTAACTCATTAATTTTATTCGTAGCTCTAAGAATGAAAAGGAAAATTCGGCAGTAAGTATCAATTCTTTTATTTTATTTATTTATCTTAGCTTCACGTTATACGTGGGGAATATCCCCACAATGTGGGAGTGAAATTGTAATTGAGAGCAAAAAAAAGTTGCAGAAAAGTGTGGGAGTAAAGTTACAAAACAACAAGCTCAAGAAAGATTTTTTTTTAGGCAGAGGGAACCTGAGACCCTAGTGCTAAGACACTCCGTTGTCTTTCAATAAATCCGTTCCCCACTTTCCGCCAGATTGATGCATTGCGTGTAGAGTGGTGGAACTCAACGCCGCGCTTTGCCTTGTTACCAAACCCAGAAAATGAAAATACTACATTTCCTGGAGTGGGAATCGAAGCCACAACCTGTCGCTTTACAATCGCACACTTGTGCTTCTGCGCCACGATAGGCGTCAAGAAAGATATGAGAGTTAAAAAAAAACAAGATTGCCAAGAAAATTGTGGGAGTGAAATTAATATACCAGCTTCCCTAAATCTACCTAATCTACCTTTTTAATTTTTTTTTCATCCCACGCTACAGCTGTTCACTTGTTTTTTTTATAGAAGGGAACACTAAACGCTACGGGGTAGAAAATCTCGCCCACATAAAATTTAGCTTTTGCCCCGCCACGGCCTAGGATACGTCTTCAAGATTTCACTCTTCACCCGATTCATATAGCCTGAGATAGGGATCTCAAATATATTTTTAATAGTATATACACCTACTTTCATAGGAATACATTGTATTATGCCAAAAATGTCAAAAAATTTGGGCCATATAAATCAGAAAAAGACAAAACCTTGAAGAATTCCTCCACTACCACGCACCTTTTTTCACTGTATGGTATCGCCATAGAAAATTAACTGAAAAAGCTTCGACTGTCCGTTCAAACTGAAACTTTAAGTTTCAAATAACGTAACTTAACACTGCACTTAGTGGAGTTCGTTCAGTGAAACGAAAATATTTCTAGATTCATTGTGCAGTCAGATAGACCTGATTGCGCCATGATTTATAATGATTGAAATTCACATTATAGTAAGCATTTGAAAGTTACACTATTATTATTTTACGTGTCAACGGGTCTTCCTTTGACACGTGGAATACGTTACCTTGGCAACGTGCTGATAACTGACTTAAAAAAAGGGGAGGTCATCAATTCAACTGTGTTATTCAACTTGGTGAACCAATTTTGATGTGTCTTTTTTATATGATAGCTAGTGCTTTTGATGTAGTCCCATTTAAATTTATTTAAGTATCTGATGATCTAATTATTTCCCTAAGTGAGAATCGAAGCGACTACTATACATCTTTACAGTCATACGCTATACCACTGCGCCATACATACTTAGGTACATGTTGCCAGAATGTAAGCCTGAGGCTTGGCGTGGCCTAGAGGCACAAGCGTACGTAAACGCGACAGGTTGTAGGTTCGATTACCACTCAAGAGAATGAAAATATTAAATAATATTTAATGTTTTCATTTCCTCGCTCTGGTAATAAGATAAAGCACGGCGTTGAGTTCTACTATCAGCACGCAATGCCTCAATTCGGCGGAAAGTGGGGAACGGATATGTTATAACAGAACGGAGTGTCTTAACACTAGGTTCTCAGGTCACTTCTGCCTACACTGCTATATGCGGTATACAACTTGAAGCTTGAAATGTATTATGGAAAAGGTCAGAAATATTTATAGTTCAACTAAAATATACCCACTATGTCATCATGGCCTCAATATAGATTCGTATATTATTAATATTAATATTTTCACATTTCAGTACAATAAGATATGTATAAGTTTTCTATGGGCTTCTCAAAATACCCAGAAGCAAGTAAAATAACAAAATTATGTCAACCAAATAGGAATAACTGGATGAACTTCGCTACACTATGTAGAAGTTTCTTTAGAAATAAATACATACATATATAGCTTCACGCTGTATCCCGCATATAGCAGGGTAGGCAGAGGGAACCTAGTATTAAGACACTCCGTTCCCCACTTTCCGCCGAACTGAGGCATTGCGTGCTGAGTGGCGGAACTCAACGCCGCGCTTTGCTTTTTTACCAAACTCGGGAAATGAAAAATTCAATTTCCTGGAGTGGCAATCGAACCCACAACCTGTCGCATTTACAGTCGCACGCTTGTGCCTCTGCGCCACCACTGGCTTTAAATAAATGTAACTTAAAACTTTTGTTATGTATATGTATTACACATTGTGTGTTTGTATATTTAGTGATTTTTTTCTCTGGTTTCCTTTATTATTCAGACAGAGAGACTTGTCACTCTGTTCTCTACTCTACTCTACTTTACTTAGGAACTTTGTATGCTGAAAACACTGCAAACGGACTTTCTCCAAGCAAATATTTACATATACGTATCAAATTTAAATAACTTATGCCTGGTAAGTCGAAAATGTATTTCAAGGTCATAAATTTTAAATAAAAGTTTTATCTCAAACTTCTGCTTTTATGTTATTAATCGACTTCAAAAAGGGGGTTATCTATTTGACTGTATTTTTTATATAACCGTTAATAATGTTGTTATAAATTTCTACAGGATGGTTCGTTCAAAATATATATTTTTTTAACTTCACGCTGTATTCCGCATATTGCAGGGTAGGCAGAGGGAACCAGAGAACCTAGTGTTAAGTGAGAATGGAGTGTCCATTCTCTTTGAACAATTCTGTTCCCCACTTTCCGCCGAATTGAGGCATTGCGTGTTGAGTGGCGGAACTCAACGTTACCAAGTCAACTTGTTACCAAGCCCAAGAAATGAAAAAACTAAATTTTACATTTCCTGAAGTGGGGATCTAACCTGTCGCATTTACAGTCGCACGCTTGTGCCTCTGTGCCACGACAGGCGTTAAATAAAAAGTTTGTCAAATTAAACAAAATCATCTCTCAAGTGGAAATCGAACCCACGACCACTCTCGCTTACAGTCAGAGGCTATCCCACTGCGCCATGATGGCCATTAATAATTAATGGCTTCATTAACTACTAAATTTGGTCTTAAGCAAAATCTTCGTTGATTGGAAATAAACACATACATATTTATAGAGTATATAATAGAAAAGGTCAGAAACATTTATAGCCAAAACTAAAATATTTTCGTATATACTGCGCATGACAAGTGTATAACGATATCTCACCGAAACCAAAAATAAATAATATTTTTGAGACACGCTTTATACCGCATATAGAGAACCCAGTGTCAGGACACTCCGCTATTCTCTTTCCAAACGTTTTAGATCAGTGTAATTATAATTATTTAAATATGAGAAGAACCTCCTTAGCAATCCTTGGATTCACCTGCGGCTGCCGGGCCCATCGCGTTGTAGAGAGAGGAGTTTGGAGACTGCCTGGGAGTTAAGACCCAAGTATAGGCTTAAGGGGCCCTTTAAAATGCGCATTAACGTTCACTTACACTGTCCGCGCTCCTCTCTCTACCTAACCAAATTTGAAACGATCCTACTAATGCTGCCTTCGAAATACGTGCTAGAAATGAACTGATAATAGTTCTAGACAGGCCAAGATCTTTCAGTAGATTATAGAGAGGTTTCGCTGTTATACCTCTCGCGCCTACCTCTACCGCGTACAAATTTACTCTAAACCTATTCCGTTCGCTGGTACATTTTTTTTTTCGAGTGGGAATCGAATCCGCAACCAATTGCATTTACAGTCAGCCGCTATCTCATAATGGTCTCAACTTAGATAATAGTTTATCAAATATATACTTTATTTGACCATTTTAATTTTGATGTCAAAATCATTAATCATTAATTAATCATTATTCAGTCAATTAAAAAAAAAAGACTTAGCATTTTTTCTTCATTAAACGCCTACTTTTCGTTATATACTGTATCAAAACTAGTACAACCATATAAAAAACTAAAACCCAAGTTAAATGTGAACCCACGTTCGAAATAAAATTAAGAGCGAAGCGTTTGAGTTAGACGTCGTCCCTTCAGTTCACCGCCAGCGTCGACGCGAGGTAGTATTTTCCCGCGCACCTCTTTCCACAGATAAAATACGCGCCCTTTTCTTTAAGTGTCAAGTGAGTGTCGTGTTAGTGCAAAGGAATGAATATATAGAGCCTAATTAATGGCAAGCAAAAAAAAAGTTATTCGATTGCCATCTGTGGTAAGAAATAAGAGATTTGCACAATTGGAATATGAGCATGTTTACAGGTTTTTACATTATAGCACGGCGCATGATATTTATTTTAAGTTTATTGTTTTTTTTTTTAATATATATTTTTTTTTTAATTTGAAAAAAGCACCGGAACGTTGTAAAGACACGATTTTTTTAAGCCAAACACATATTTTTCATTTCACGATATTAAAAAAATATTTAATGCACATTGATAAATAAAATATAATTTTATTTAATTATTGTATTTATTTACTATTTTGTTTCTTTTGATAAAAATAATAACAAATTAACAATTTTAAAAGACAAAAAATGTTACTTTTACGGTATATCATTTAATGATTTATTATCTTTCTTCAATTAATGTTTCTCGTTGTCTTCGACGTTTTTTAGGATATTAGGGAACATTTCGTCTATATTGGTGTTGTATATTTTTTTTTTTTTTAACTTCACGCCATATCCCACATATAGCAGGGTAGGCAGAGGCAATGTGAGAACCTAGTGTTAAGACACTCCGTTCTCTTACAACAATTCCGTTCCCCACTTTCCGCTATTATTATAATATTTAAATTATCGATTATTTTTTGTTTATTCTATTTTATTTGTAAATATAGCCTCTAAAATAAATGTATTTTTTTTAAATGTTATTAGTACATATTTCATGTGTTTTTAAAATTTGAACTGACTTTCATTGAGTCAAAAACTGACCATTGAGATTATTATGTTAACTAGTGTCCCGTTGACGCGTTAACAACGCGTTGTGTTTAGCAATGTATATGTCACTTTATATAAACATGGATGTCAAACCAAGGTAGTGTAACATTTATTTTATTAATTTAATATACTTTTATTAAAAAAAAATATTAGCATTTTACACTCCTTCTCTATATAAACTATAAGTATGCCAAGTTTTATGCTCCTCCGTCCGCGTAAATTTCGTTAAATAGGATACAAAGTTTTTGCTTCACATATTTATATACAGATTATTTATGTTGATATAAAATTTATGTGTACGTATTTAACAAAATACGTTATGATATATTAAATGTGCTTTTTGCCTATATCTATTTTTTTTAACTTCACGCTGTATCCTGCATATAGCGGGTTAGGCAGAGGGAACCTGAGAACCTAGTGTTAAGACACTCCGTTCTCTTAGAACAATTCCGTTCTCCACTTTCCGCCGAAAAGGCATTTGCGTGCTAAGTGGCGGAACACAACGCTGCGTTTTGTCTTGTAACCAAACCCAGGAAATAAAAAATTACATTTTCTGGAGTGGGAATCGAACCCACAACCTGTCGCGTTTACAGTAGCACACTTGTGCCTCTGCACCACGACAGGCGTTGTAATAATATTAATATTTATTATTTTTTTATTCTTATAATATTCGAACCCATAATCATACCATTATAGATATTTTAAAACAATTTCCACTGAACTACAATGATCAGATTCAGGTCAATACACAATTGAATAAATTTCACGTTTCCTGAAAGCAATCGAAGGAAATATTGTCGTTTTCTATTCTATTCTGTCAAATTTATAGATTCGTTTGGTGAAATCATAAAATGTAACTGGTAAAAATTTTCTATCTAAAATAGTATTAATTATTAAAGCTATAAGTTTCTAAGAAAACCAATTTAGAATTTATATTTAATTACAAAAATACGCCACTCAGCACACAATGCCTCAATTCGGCGGAAAGTACGGGATACAGCGTGAAACTATGTTTGGAAAAAAGTGACACACCCGTTGCTAAGCAACGCATATTTTTCGCGTCAACGAGTCTATTTAAATAAGCATTCACTGAACATCTCTAAATATCTTATGTTGTAATATTTATCCTCAATTGTGTTACTATCGTCTTGTAGATACTTCAATTTGCTAGAATTTGTTCTCACTTACAAATCAAATATGAATAATTCATTTGTACTCCAGGAATGACTATTGTGATTTATTTTACTTTTATATTTATATCTGTTACAAAAAATTACAAAATAGACTTCTTTTAGGTGTTTTATTTGTAAGGAAAATAATGAGGGAACCAGATAACCTAGTGTTAAGACACTCCGCTCTCTTTTAACTTTTACTTAAAAAATAGCTTTATCACGCATAACAGGGTAGTTATAGTGATTCTAGTGCCAAAGTATTTATATATATATATATATATATAGTTCATATTTATGTATTATTTATTTATTTAAGTATATATGTTATTTATATTTATTTGTAGCTTTTCTTTGCCTATCTCTTTTTTATTCAAAATCAAAATCTTCTTATCCACTTCCACGGGTTGACTGGTAGAGATCTCTTTTAGAGATAAGTCCACTTTTGTGTACTAAATTTATGTCATTTATTCCGCCTTAATTCTAGACGTTAAGTGCAAAAACTTAACGTCGCGCTTCGTCTGTCTGTATCTATTTAAAGTCAATACCCAAATAGACATATTAAAAGGCCGTCGGGGCATAGTGGGGCAGTATCTTAGGAAAATCTTTATATTAGTTATATTTTCTTGCCATCTTAAATAATGCGCGGCGTTGGGTTCCGCCACATAACACAAATTATCTCCAAGTTACGCGAAAACTGTAGAATGGAGGTACTTAACACTACCCCGTTATAGCGCGCAAAATGTAGCGCATAGATACATGCGTGCGATTGTAAACGCGGTAGGCTCTGGGTTCAATTCCAACTCCAGGAATGAAAATATTAAATAATATTTAGTATTTTCATTTCCTCGTTCTAGTAATAAGGCAAACCGCGACGTTGAATTCCGCAACTCAGCTCGCAATACCTCAATTCGGCGGAAAGTGGGGAACGAAATTGTTAAAAGAGAACGGAGTGTCTTAACACTAGGTTCTCTGGTTCCCTCTGCCTACCCTGATATGTGCGGGATACACCGTGAAGCTAAAAAAAGAAATAAATTAAACAATACAATTTGAGTTATAATCCTACATCATACAGTGTGTTCATAATAAAAATATACTTAAGTATTCGAATATGTGTTTTTATGGAATTTTCCTTCCCAATTTAGTACATAACCTTCGAAGTTGTCAATCAATTCTTGGTAGGGTTTCGTTTATTGTATTTTATGTAATATTTAATGTTACATTTTTTTATACATATATTTTTATTTAACTCACAGACAAAACACGGCGTTAAGTTCCGAAACTCAACTCAACTTCACGTAGTGTCTAAAAATTGGTCTCGAAATTAAGAACATAGTGTTCCAGCACTTCATTTTGTATGCTTACTCTGCTATAAGCAGGATTAATTTTAAACATAAAAATAAGGTAATAAAGAAAATAAAACCAATTTTATATAAAATGGCACTAAAAAGTCAAATTATAACGAATAATTTAAAAACTACCAATCGGATCTTAACATCAAAATTGGTTCACCCAGTAAAAAGTTAAGCGGTAACACATATTAAAAAATACAGTGGAATTGTTAACCTCATCCTTTTATGAAAACTGTCCCCGTTGACGCGTTAATAACGCGTCCTAGCAACGTATATATATGTCACTTTATATAAAGATGAATGTAGCCAAACCGTGGTAGTATGTGTAACATTTATTTTATATATTTTTTATACTTTGAAAAGATAGTATCATTGTGCACCTATCGTCGCTATATAAACTATAAGTGTGCCAAGTTTCATACTCCTCCGTCCGCGTAATTTTCGAAAAAGGGGTCCAAAGATCTGCTTCACGTGTTAATAAGAGATAGATAATATTTAAAAATAATATATATCTGTGCTAAGAAAAAACATGTTAGAGAGCGCATTCCATGTAAGTAGGGAACAAGAATCCGCAAACTTCAAGGAACAGCAATTTGAGACTGAGAAACTTCCTAATTGAATTTTCACGCTAATTTTGAGTGAAGCAAAGCAAGTTATTGAAATACTATAATCAATTAAAATATATATATATATATATATATATATATATATATATATATATATATACTCGATCTAAAAAATATACATTATTCATAAAACTTTTAAAAAATATATGACTTACATATATTTTTTTAAGATTCATAGAGATCAGTCGGTAGCGTAGAGGCACAAGGGTGCGACTGTAAACGCGACAGGTTGTGGGTCCGATTTCTACTCCAGGAAATGGAAATATTAAATATTTATAATAAGGAATATTTAATTTTTTTCACTTCCTCGCTCTGGTAACAAGGCAAAGCGAGGCATTGAGTTCCGCCACTCAGCACGCAATGCCTTAATTCGGCGGAAAGTGGGGAACAGAAATTTGACACGGAGTGTCTTAACACTAGATTCTCAAGTTATATTTGAGATACAGCTAAAAAAAATTATTTCATCTTATCATTTAGGTTTATATATAATTGTTTAATAATTAAATTTTAATTATAGGTATAGATTAATTAAGATTATTAATTTCCTTGTTAGCAAAGAGCAACAATGTATAGTCGATTTCAATTGACTTTTGACAGCTTGAAGCTAACAGGCCTGAATCTGACAGTGTAGATAGACAGCTTATGAATTGAATTTCCTTGAATTTCAGTGGGAAATTTAAATAAAGAACAGCTGAAAAAATAAACTACTATTACATACTTTAAAATATTTTGAACTGACAACTAAAAAGGAAAAAGTGCTCAATTCGACTGTACTGTTACTCTTTTTGTGTGTGAGTACTGGATGAACCAATTTTTTTATTTTTTTTTAACTTCACGCTGTATCCCGCATATAGCAGGGTAGGCAGAGGGAACCAAAGAACCTAATGTTAAGACACTCCATTCTCTTTCAATAATTCCGTTCCCAACTTTCCGCCGAATTGAGCCATTGCGTATTGAGTGGCGGAACTCAACGCCTCGCTTTGCCTTGTTACCAAACCCAAGAAATGAAAATACTAAATTTTACATTTCCTGGAGTGGGAATGGAACCCACAACCTGTCGCGTTTACAATCGCACGCTTGTGCCACTGCGCCACGAAAGGCGGCCAATTTTGATGATTTTTTTTTTATAAGATAGCGCTTCTAATGTGGTCTCATTTATACTTAGCAAGGTAGATATAGAGAGTGAATAAGACAAGGTCATTTATATTTTTTCCGCACAAATTCAAGATACTCCATCTTGAGCAGCGGAACTCAACGTCGCAATGAATCTTACCAAAGCGGAAATATGAAATATATACAGAAATACATTAAATTAATAAAACTAGCGTCCCCGTAAACGCGTTAATAACGCATTGCGTAGTGACGTATATATCGCTTTATATAAACATAGACATCAAACCGTGGCAGTGTGTGTAACATTTACCTTATTAATTTAATATACTTTTTACGCTTTGTTTAAAAAAGTATTAGCATTCTGCACTCCTTCTCTATATAAACTATAAGTGTGCCAAGTTTCATGCTCCTCCGTCCGCGTAATTTTCGTAAAAAAGGGATCCAAAGTTTTTGCTTCACGTATTTATATATAGTTAAAAACTTTTTTTTATTTTATTTATGGATGGATAACGGAGGGCAAACGAGCAGAAGGACCACCGGATGGTAAGTGTTTGCCTTCGCCCATAGACATCTACAACACCGAGGTATTGTAAACGCGTTGCCGACCTAGAGGATACAGATGGAAGGGGGGAAAAATGTACAACTTCGCTATCGGAACCACTACATTCTGGGGAAAGGATGGGTGGGAATAGGGAAAGCGTGGCTTACGTGTCATCGAACCGGAACACAGCACTAGATATTTGGCGGTTCGTCTTTGATATGATAGTGGTCGCGAGCCAGACGGATTACAAACCTCCTACCACTAAACTACTGGGATACCCTCTTACGGGACGCTACCCAGCGGCGAAGGGGAATAGTATTCTAACCCCGTCCCCTCACAGGGAAATATTATGTTTCACATACATACATTTTTCAATGAAATGACGTCATTTCATCAAAATAACTATTTATAAAAAAATAGGGACATATATTGAGATTAAGTATTATAGTGTATTGTCCTCAGAATATTTTTCCATATGCATTTGTATGCACATGGCCTTATAACTGAAGAGATGCGAGATGAATTTTCATCTGCTTTCCATTGTTATGCTGACATAGAAGATTTCACCAGACTGTTACTTATTAACAGGCTTCAAAAAAAGAGATTCTTAATTATATATGTATTTTTTATACGATACCGTATAACATTTTACTAGTCGAACCAATTTTGATTTGATTTTTTAATATGAGAAGCAGTAGCTAACTGCTTCTTCTTTCGTCTTTCGTCTTTATGTGAATTTAGATAAGACTGCCGAGCAGTTTTTGAGTTATTCGTAATAATTCTATGTGTCGGTAAAAAATATTAATCAATAAGAAGGCGAACAAAATATTATTTTATATTTTTTATATTAAGTGATAAACGATGCCATTCGTAGCGCAGTGAGACAGCGTGCAATCGGTTACCACTCAGGGAAATGATATTATTTAAATTATTGACAATTCTCCGCTCTAGATCGGTAAAGCGGTGTTGAGTTCCACCACTCCACACACAATGTCTCGATTGCTGTTAGAAAGGGAAGTACGGAGTGTCTCAACACTAGGTTCTCCCTAACCTGCTATGCGAGCTAAAACTTGATGTTGCAATACAAAAGCAAAAAAAAAAATATCTCGATTCCAGTTTGAAAACGAAGTGTCTAAACACTACTTTCTCTGAACATAAAGCTATTTTTTTCAATAATAATAATAAAAAATCCAACTCTTCCTGCACTTAAGATACCATTTAGACAATAATTTCTTTGAGCAAAGTGGTCTATAAAATCGTGTACTTTCACAAACGAGTCTTAAAATAGGTCCTTAAATTGAATAAGCGTACAAAATGTTTTTTTTTTTTTTTTATACCACGACGGTGGCAACAAGGCACACGGCCCACCTGATGGTAAGTGGTTACCGTGGCCTATGGACGCTTGCAACACCAGGAGACATGAGACAGTATGATAATAAGTTGTTTTTAACGGAATAATTCTAAATATACTTTTAAGATTATATTAATATAATAGAAAGACAACGTGGCGTGATAATATTTTTTTTTTCTTACCCTAGTAAGACAAAGCGCGGAGTTGAGTTCCGCAACTTGAATTTGGAAGCGAAGAAGGTATTTTTTTTACTTCACGCTGTATCTCGCATTAGGAGGGTAAGCAGAGGGAACCAGAGAACCTAGTGTTAAGACACTCCGTTCTCTTTAAAATTCCGTTCCCCACTTTTCGCCGAATTGAGAATGTAATGACTTGATATTAAATTTTCTTTACCAATCCTGTTATTCAGGAAATAGCGTAAAGCTACTATCATATTAAAAATACCTAAAATGTTTTAAAAATATTCATCAAATAAAAAAAATCCAAGCCATTATTCAATTCATTTACAATATATATATCAGCAAATTACATTCATATTCAGGGATTATTATAATACTACCTAGACAGAGACATATAAAATAGTACCCATAGTTGCGAAAGGATAGCGGGATGGGGGTTGGGGGTGGTATCACTTTAGTGTTCCGTGATCGAGCGCTACGGATGCACGTTTTGCGTCATGGCGGACGCTATAAACGCTGCGCTTATGAAAAATCGATTTTATGAACAACTCGACGACTACCGACGCTCGCGACCGCCTAAGGCGATTGTGAGCATAAGCGACAAGCGATACCAAGAGATATTGGAGGATATTCCCAAGGCGAAAGCGAACGAGGATAAATCGGATCATCAATTATGGCTGCTCAGACATTACGACATATTAAAAATTAAGGATATAGACAGATTGATTGATCCCAATAATAAATTAATTTACTTGGCGGATGGCGAACTATTCGATGCGCTGCACGAAGTACACATTGGTATAGGTCACGTCGGGCGGAGTCGCATGGCAACAGTTCTGCGCAATCGTTATAAAAATATTACACGTAATGTCATCGAACTTTATTGTGAACTTTGCGAACAATGTCAACAAAAGCCTTCAAAACCCAAACCGATGCCAAAAAATATATCGCGAGGACAAATCGCTTTGATGGATTTCCAGACTAATCCTGACGGCGAATACAACTTTCTTCTCGTTTATCAGGATGATTTAACAAAATTTATTGTATTGAAACCGCTTAAAACTAATTGTACCAGTGAAATGGCGTTCAATTTATTAGATATATTTTCGGTTTTCGGCGTCCCTGCTATTTTAAGTTATTATAATAACATAGATTATATAAAACAAATAATTCAGTATTTTCGGGAATTTCAAACATTTAAAATTGTTTACGGTGATTACAAGTCTCAAAAAGACCAAACATATATGGAAAATATTATTTCGGACATAAAGTCAAAAATAGAAGAATGGATGCAACAAAACAATGCCTCCCATTGGAGTATTGGCTTATCATTTGTCCAGCTTATAAAAAATAAAGAATATAATTATGATATTTTGCAAAATCCATATAAAGCACTTTTTGGGAAAACAATTAAATTAGGATTAGTAATTGATAATCCGGATTCAGTGGAAACCGATGAGGACTTGGAAAAAGCACTGACAGGAAAGGACCTGATTGAGATAAAAAATGAAATTAATGAAAATAAACCATCTACTTCGATTGTCAATGTTACTATTCCAATCTCTAAAGAAACAAAGAAACGAAAAAAGAAAAATAAGAAGGAGTCTTCCACTACGAAACCATTATTTGACGAAATTACATGTTCTGATTCAATGTCCGAAACTCTTGCAGCTACAAACTCAATCATTGAATCTTTAAATAATTCAGAATCTATAAGTGACACTTATGCCATCACATATGCAAATATCTGTTCTAACCTTGCACAGGAAGGAAATAGTAACAATGTTCCGGCTAGTTCTGCGATGGACATGGATCCCAGTTTAGATACAATAATTACTGATATAGTGGAGTCAGAGTCATTTGTTGAAGATAATATTACAACTAATACAAACTTTTACTCTGCTCAGAAAATAAGTAACAATGTTTCTACAGAGAGTAGCGTAGATATATATCCATGTGGGGAGGCAACAATGGTTTCAACCACTCCAACTTCACAAGAATTTGATTCCACTCCTAGTACTTTCATTACTTTGGCGCCAAATATCAATAATTTTACTTCAACACAAGAATCTGATATGGGCCTTCCGATTTCAGAATTAATGTACAATATATCTTCTTCAAAATCAACTGAAAATACTCTTCCTTTAGACCAAACAATGGGTGCACATTCTAATACAGAACCAGTTTTAAATGTCTTTTCAAAATCAGAGTCAACGATTAATAGTTATGAAGGGTCTAAAATAAATTCTCAAATTTTACCACAGTCCATAATTATTTCTTGCTCAGAGCCATTTCAAAGGAATAACTTAATTTCACAAGACTCGACTATAAGTTTTCCAGAATCTAATAAAACCATTACTTTATCACATCCTTCTATCCAAACAATATGTTCCACAGCACAACAAGACACGAATTTTATTTTACCACAGTCAATTATATCCTCTGTACCTTCCACGCAATCAATTATAACTTCACAGTCATTGGAAGGAAAATTTTCACAGCCACAGGTCACTTTTACTTCTGCAGAATCACTTCAAAATATTAATTTTAATTCACCTCATACCATCACATCAGTTTTTCCGTCTACACAATCATTATCACTTCAAAACACTACTTTCACTTTACCTCAGTCAAACATTTCTTTATATTCTTTAGCACAATCAGGTACTTCATCAAATTCATTGGAAAATAGTCACTTCCGTATAACTCAGCCAACTATTACTTACCTTCCTTCGACTCAATTGATGGGTAATAATTTTGCTCAACCCCAGTCAATTATTACTTCATTGCCTTCACATTCCTTTCTAAATATTAACCATAATTCTGTGCAATCAAATATTAACACACTTCCTTCCTCAAGCTCACTTACAGGTACTTATTCGACATTCCCACAGGCAAGCATTTCTATAATTCCCTCTTCATTGAATAACACTAACTTTACTTTGTCACAATCCATTATGAATGCGCCTTCTTCTTTACAGTCTTTCAGTGATGTTAATTTCACAACAATCTCTGCTCCACAGACGCTAAAAGATTTTAACTTAACACAAACAATTAATATGATTCCTACCTCACAGACAATCGAAACCTGTAATTTTATTTCGCCACAACCTATCTTTTCGACTCTACCCCCCTTGCCACCTAATTCAGCTATATCCCAGTCGACGATCACACTTTCTTCGCTTCAAGAACCTGATAATAGTGTTTTCTTATCAAATTCTACAATTACATCTCATTCGTCACAATCATTTGGAGATACTAATTTCAATCCATCACAGTCAATTAATACAACTTCTAATTCATTAGATTCACCGGAAAAAATTGGTCTATCTTCACTTTCTGACATAAATTCAATGACATCGTCGTTAATAAACAACGGACAACAACAAATGTCATTAATAGATCAAGTCACTCATACTTCTGCCGATTTGGCACAGAATTATTGTCCTGATTCGGAACCACTCCTCATAACTATACCCGGGGCTGACACTTACGACCAAACTTTATCACTTACAGAATCAAACAGTGACAATTTTTCTGCTTCTGGATCTAATACTAATATCATAACTCCATCAGAACCCATAATCATTCCACTTCCTAACTTTGAATCAAATTTCTTCCAAGCGCTTCCGACTTTAGATCCAAAATATTATTAATAATATGTCTTCGTATTAATCAAAAAATTTAATATTATCTTTTAGAAAAAATCATGTTACAAATACGATATGTTGTGATAAGTAATTATTTTGTGCCAAATTTTAACGTTATACGTATTTGTATCTATTACTATGTGTGTGTTTTGCATATGTTGTGTGTTCCAAATAAATGTGGTGTAAAAATAAATGCATTTTATTTATATTCTTTTTATTTTTTTTAAATTCACGCTGTATCCCGCATATAGCAGGGTAGGCAGAGGGAAACTAAGAACCTAGTGTTAAGACACTCCGTTCTCTTACAACAATTCAGTTCTCCGCTTTCCGCCAAATTGAGGCACTGCTTGTTGAGTGGCTATATATATATATATATATATATATAGTATATTCTTTGCTATTGAAAAAAATACTACATATAATAAAAGTACAAATAAAATAAAAGTACTAGACTTAATTTTTTAAAACAATATTTTCCCTCATATATACTAAAATACTTTAAGTTCTGACCCGATCGAAGTACTATCATCCCTGACAGCAAATGCAACCATTAAGTATTTCATAAGCATCAATATAATGATAATATTTCACAACACTTTACCATACCTACCGCACCATACCATACCACCTCACCATACCATACCACCCTACCATACCATACCCTGACACACCATACCTATACCACCCACCATACAATAAGTATTTATACATACGTGAATGAAAAGGAAAAGTTTCAACCTTTTTTTACGAAAATAATGCGAACGAAGGAGTATGAATTTGGCTTAGTTAAGGTTTACATAGAGTACATACATACATAGCTTCACGCTGTATTCCGAATATAGCAGGGTAGGCAGAGGAAACCTAGTGTTAAAACACTTCGTTCCTCACTTTCCGCCAAATTGAGGCATTGCTTTCTGAGTGGCGGAACTCAACGCCGCGCTTTGCCTTGTTACCAAAACCAGATAGAGTTACTTACATACAATAGAAGTGCAGAAAGTCAATATTTCTTAACCGATATCAAATAAGGAAGAGGTTCACAGCTGTATTGTTTATGTATCTTATTAGGTAAACTTTTTACTAGGCGAATTAATTTTGATTATTATTATTTAATATAAAATCTAGTGCTTTTGATGTACTGCCATTTCAATTATTTAAGATCTGACGATAAATTTTTTGCGGTATTCGTAATAATTTAACTTTTTTGACCATTTTGTCATGAAATCGGTGTTCTTTGAATGCTTTAGAAATACAATAAATTATTAATATAAATATTACACATATTACCATACGTTTGACGTACACTTAGCATGTAAGAAACGAAATATAAATGAATATACAAGTGTAAATCTACGATGATTCATCATAGAAAATGAAGTGAACTGAGAACCACATGGCACATAAAAAAAACTGCTATTCAAAATGCAACTAAAAAGCGGTCACTCGTTGTCTGCTACCGACCTTGATAAGTATCCAGCAAAACAGTAGAGCGATCTGAAGCGTTTTTTTTAGCTTGAAAATGTTTCCCACATATAGCAGAGTAGGCACAGGGAACCAGGGAACCTAATGTTAAGACACTCCGTTCTCTTTTAACATTTCCGTTCCCCACTTTTTTACAGCGCTTTTTTTATTTGAATTAATTAATTCATTATTTACCCTGTGGTAAATATTAGAACCCAACGTCACGGATTATCTTGTGAAACTATATTGAATAGATTATATTAGAAAATATTCAAAATCGTGGTGTCTATAGACTGAGACTTCAAACTCCATTACGATAGTGATAAGTTGTATTTCTTTTACATTCTTTTTTTCTATATAGAGTCAGAAGGAACCTAGTGTCAAGAAGTTTTTGAATTTGAGACATTTGGTGGTAAGTGGCGAAATCCTAGGCCGTTTTGTCTTGCCAAAGCAGAGAAAAGAATATATTTTAAATATAATAATTCCTAAATATAATTATTCTAACGCATTATTATTAAAACTAGCGTCGCCGTTGACGCGTTAACAACGCGTTGTCTTTAGCAATGTATATGTCACTTTATAAAAACATAGATGTAAAACCATGGTAGTGTGTGTAATTATTTTATTTATTTAATATACTTTTATAGCATTATTTAAAAAAAATATTATCATTCTGCACTCCTTCTCTATATAAGCTATAAGTGTGCCAGGTTTCATGCTCCACCGTTCGCATAATATTCGTAAAAGTGGTACAAAGTTTTTGCTTCACGTGTTTATATATAGATGAAATTAATTTTCTCCCCCTAAGTTCACGTATTAAATACAAAGATTATTATTTATTATATACTAACTATAGCGCTATAAATTTATTGGATAACAAGTTCCAATGTTGACTAACATTACCAAATAAGCTTAAAACTCAAGTACAATCAATTAAATCCTAACTTGGGCACAGACAATTTTACAAAATTGATAATTAATAACAACTGAGCATAAATTGTTTTAATTATATGTTATTGTGCGAACAACTGTATATTTCGTGTTCTACCTAATCATAGTTTCTTGTAATAGAAAGCTTTATGATTTTTAACCGATTTCAAAAAAAGGAGGAGGGTTTTATTTCGACTGTACTTTTTTATGTGTGTTACACACACACATATAGCTTCACGCTGTATCCTGAATATAGCAGGGTAGGCAGAGGGAACCTAGTGTTAAGACACTCGGTTCCCTACTTTCGTCCGAATTAAGGCATTGCGTGCTGAGTGGCGGAACTCAACGCCGCGCTAGACGCCAGAAAATAAAAAATTCCATTTCCTGGAGTGGGAATCGAACCCACAACCTGTTGCGTTTACAGTCGCACGCTTGTGCCTCTGCACTACGTCAGGCGTTATATCTATGTGTATTTCCTGTTCATATAAAAAAAAGAAAAAAATAAAACAATATTATAGACTATATACATTATATACTTTTACTCGATCTCGATCTTAGATTCTGGAGCAACATATAGGATACATTTGTACTGAATTAATGTAGTTTCCGTAGAAAAAATATAGTACTGACGCAATCAAATTACGTCAGTTACTCACAAAATATCTTTCAAATGTCACTGGGTATTTTAATTATGAGAAATAATTATATTAAAAGAAAGGGAAAACAAAACAATTGGTATACATTTATTTCAAAGGAATCATTTAATCGATTTATGTCGATATACGATAGTTATTTTTTTTACTTCACGCTGTACCCCACATATAGCAGGGTGGGTAGGCAGAGGGAACCTGAGAACCTAGTGTTAAGACACTCTGATCTCTTACAACATTTCCGTTCCCCACTTTTCACCAAATTGAGGCATTGCGTGTTGAATGGCGGAACTCAACGCCGCGCTTTGCCTTGTTACCAAACCCAAGAAATGAAAATACTAAATTTTACATTTCCTGGAGTGGGAATCGAACCCACAACCTGTCGCGTTTACAGTCTCATGCTTGTGCCTCAGTGCCACGACAGGCATTATATGATTGTTTTATACTTAAAAATATGATAAACGGAGGAATATTACAACAATCTGTCGTTTTCATCATGGACATGCACATATACCTGTGCATCTGGCCAAGTTCAGTGTGAGGGTTCATTCACTTCATAAATATGGCCTGGACGAATGTTCCCCTTCCCATATCTCTTTTACCTATCCTTCGTTAATTCGTCCTTTATATCCTGTTATATGTCCGTCTTCCTAAAGTCTCCCGTCCCTTTAATGTTCAATATTAAATTGTTGTGTAAATTTTCGTGTAAATATATTAAATTAAATAAAGTGGGGAACGGAATTGTTGTAAGAGAACCTAATGTCTTAACACTAGGTTCTCAGGTTCACTCTTCCTACCCCGCTATATGCAGGATACAGCGTGAATTTAAAAAAAAGAGACTAAACTGAACCGTCTGTAAATATTTATTTATTGCTAACCTTTTATGGTACCTATCTATCTATATAAACATGAAGTTTCTCGTAGTTTAGCTTATCGTTGAAAAAGAGGTCTTTACCGATCAATTCTCCTTCGTGTGTTTTCCATACAACGTGACATTGGCGAAGTGATTTGTGCTCAACTGGCACGTTCGAAGGGCCATAATTAAACAACTGTTCTGAACTGTTATTTTCAGTCTGAAATAGTAGCTTTACTAGTTTTTTGGTTTATCTTTTCTATTGATTGACTCATAAAACATACACATACTTAGTCCACAAGTCATTATAATTAATGAATGATTAATGCATAGATTATTTGGATGGATGGATGCTTATCAGTTATAATTACTATATTATTCATTACTAGCTATTTTCGCGGCTTCGTCCGTGTTATATTTAATGCTTATTTACTGCTCTTTGTTTTTTGGAAATATTTTTTTTTATTTTGTAAGCTCCATATGCACTCTCCTCCGCAGTTTTTGTCTTAATAATTATTATATCAGTGTTGTCAGAACATTTGTTAAGACGAAAAACTGATCTAAACACAATGAATCATAAATTACTATTTTGTAACTAAATTTAAATATGACCACAAAAACACTACCTATAATATAAAAAAAATTGTCAAAACTAATTCATTAATAAACTATAAAACTCACCGAACCCCGACAGTCACGTGTCACAAGTTATATCAACCTCCGCCATACAAGTATCGCTAATGCGACGCAAGACAGCTTCAGACTCAATACAACCAACCATCATCGCCTTAGCAGTTTACTTAAGCCAGATGTTTTAGCCTCAGAGATGCCAAGCAACTTTAGTTTGTCTCTCTTCAGTTCGATCACTTAGATCCACTATAAGTATCGCTTCTATACATATATTTGATTTTCATTCGTATAAGATTATGCCAATATGCCACAAGCGTGAGACTGTAAACGCGACAGGTTGTGCAAAAGTTTAGTATTTTCATTTCCTGGGTTTGGTAACAAGGCAAAGCGCAAAAGCGCGGTTTTGCCACTCAGTACGCAATGCCTCGATTCGGCGGAAAGTGTCGTAAAGTGGCGGAAAGAAAATTCGGCGGAGTGTCTTAACACTATGTTTTCAGGTTCCCTCTGCCAACCTTGTAATATGCGGGATACAGCGTGAAGTTAAAAAAATATGTCAATTCCATATTGCCACGTCATATTTATATTTGAAATACGGTTCGAGTCTTAAAGCGCATCATATAATAATACATCCATATATGTTGTATATATCCAAATGAAGGTAATAATTATTTTATCTTTTATCCATACAAAGTCAGAACCGGACGGTTTCATTGTTTCGATAATAAAAAAAATATAAATCTAACTACCTAACCTACCATTATAATGACGGTTGATATTGATCGATATAGATTGCTTTTAGCCTCCTTGGCGCGAGTACGCATTGCTTCACTAACGTAGCTACTCACAATCTATCTTCATTCGACAATTTTAAAATATTTTTCTACATTACATTGCAATTAAATATGGAAAGTGAGTGTATCGTCACTGAGCCGTTGGCTACAATTTTAAGATTGTCTAGAATATTTTGTGCTGCCCCTATTAATCTGATTCCTTTAGAAAAAGAAATTTCTTGTCGTAACTCGATTACCAAATATCGTGTGTCCATGTCTCGAACTCGCAGCATATGTAACTGCATTATTGTTACAATATTTAGTAAGTAAAAAGATATAATATGTAGCTATTTTTACCCGATTGTCCAGAGGAGGGTTATGTTTTTGGCGCGTATCATGTATGTTTGTAATATTCTTTATTACCTCATATCTTCCAAACCCCTGGACCAATTTATATAATTAAGCTGACGTTAGATAGGTAAGAAAACTTGGATATTCCAAGTTTTCTTAGATATGTGACGTCTCTTTTATTTCTATAGGCAATTACGTCACGAATAAAAACAAAAAAATCATTGATGGGTTTGAAATATCAAATGAAAAGACTTAATTAGCACATTTCAAATATGTAACAATAATATAAAACTAGCTTTCACAGACTTTATTTGTATTTGCTTCCTAAATTTGAAGAATTGGTTCAGTCGGGTTTTTTATTCTTTATCATATTTATTTCTTTTATTTGTTATTTATACTAATATATTTATTTGTGATACTGAATTTTGCAATAATAATTCAATAATAAAAGTACAACAGCTGTTATTTATAATCTAGATGATAGAGAGATATGATAATATGGTTCCTCATTTATAACTTTTCAGTGGTCATAGTCTATGTAAGAACCATATTTAGTATGGCTTATAAATACAGACAAAAAATGTTTACGCGATCAGTATTTTCCCAATTTTTATATGCTGGTCAAATTATATCTAATACGTCATTATGGATTCTGGCTGCATTTAAAGGATATAATAAAATGAGGAATTTAATTTGTTACGTGAATACTTTACAAACGGTAAGTTACTTATCGGTCAGGTCCGTTCATTTTTAACTATTGTATATTAAGTGTATAGCTTCACGCTGTATCCCGTATATAGAAGGGTAGGCAGAGGGGACCTGAGAACCTAGTGTTAAGACACTCCGTCCCCCACTTTTCGCTGAATTGAGGCATTGTGTGCTGAGTGGCGGAACTCAACGCCACGCTTTGCCTTGTTAGCAAACCCAAGAAATAAAAAATCCCATTCCTGGAGTGGAAATCAAACCCACTACCTGTCACGTTTACAGTCGCAAGATTGTGCCTCTGCGCCACGACAGGCGTTATTGTTAATATATCATATATTAAAATATTTCTAATCTAATGAATAAACTAAGTTTAAGATGCTATTGTATACTTTATATTCATAATAAGTAGTTGAAATAAAGCGATTTTTGATCGTATAGCAGTCTGCTGTATTGCTTGTTTTTATTGCGTATTGTAGGAGTTAGAACGCTCCAAATTCCGCCACTCGGCACGCATTGCCTCAATTCGGCGGAAAGTGGGAAACGGTAAAATATAAAGAGAACGTAGTGTCTTAACACTAGGTTCTTAGGTTCCCTCTGATTGGGTAGTCAGAGTCAAGCTGTATCTTAGCAGGGTTGCCATGTGCGGGATACAGCGTGAAGGTAAAAAAACAAAATTATGAGTCCTGCAATACCGATATATATAGGCCGCAGTTATCACAGTAAGTTTAAGAAATATTTAGTTTTGATGAAATTTCCTGTACAATTCAAAGTTCACGTGTTTCGTACTACAAGTATTATAATACAGTTCTTGATAAAATTCCAAAATTTCAGCTAAATACAGAATTGAAAAGCAATTGGATGAATATCAAACTTTATGAACACAAGGTCCTTTATTGTGGCTCTTTTCTTTTTCCTTTAGTTAACGCCGTGTATAATACATATATCAATATTAAAGCTAATAAACATTTTAAGGATAACGGTAAGTATTTAGATAATTTTACTATCTCAAAACGCCCCATGCCTGTCATAGCGCAGAGGCACAAGCGTGCGACTGTAAACAGGACAGGTTGTGGGTTCGATTCCCACTCCAGAAAATGTTAGTATTTTCATTTCCCGGGTTTGGTAACAAGGCAAAGTGCTACGTTGAATTCCGTCACTCAACACGCAATGTCTTAATTCGGCGGAAAGTGGGGAACGGAATTGTTGTAAGAGAACGGAATGTCTTAGCACTAGGTTCTCAGGTTCCCTCTACCTACCCTGCTATATGCGGGATACAGCGTGAATTTCCCATTTACCCACAACCTGTCACGCTTACAGTCGCACGCTTGTGCCTCTGCGCCACGACGGACGATGATTTAAATATCATAAAACAAATATTTGTACATAAGTAAAAAAACTAAAATATTGACTACCCAATTTCATGGTGTCGGTTTTTCGTGACGGTGTGCGCGTGCATCGTAAAGATTTACTCTCATCATTTTTCCCTAGCACCCAAAAGAAGCAAAATTTCTAAATTAAAATCATAGAGTTATTTTCTATCAATTCTTTTTCATTACTTGAATTATTATATTAAAAGCACAGCTACAGCTTTTTTTACAAAAAAATATTAAACACATATCTAATAAATCTCAATTGTGAATCATGTATATATTTTTTGAGCTTCACACTGTATCCCTCATATAGCAGTGTAGGCAGAGGGAAATTGAGAACCTAGTGTTAAGACACTCCGTTCCCTTAAGATTTCCATTTCCCACTTAAATATATTAATATTTATGTTTTTTTTTAGCTATGTATATAATAATTATTACTGCGTTCACCATGATGCAAACTGGCGCATATTTAACGCAGCTACAGTTTAAATTTCTGGTTTCATTGATCAACGCAACATTAAGTGTCTTGAATAAAAATTTGAAATATCATAGGTGCAAAACAAACAATTTATTTTTAGGTACTAAAACCATCTTTTTTTGTTTAATTATAACTATTAAGATTTCTTTTTTTTTTATGGATACCGGATGGCAAACGAGCAGAACGACCACCTGATGGTAAGTGGTTACCTTCGTCCATGAACATCTATACCGTCAGAGATGTTGTAGATTCGTTGCCAACCTAGAGGATACAGACGGAAGGGGAGGATAATGTAGTAGTCCGCTATCGGAATCACCACATTTTGGGGAAAGGATGGGTGGGAAAGGGGAAACCTGGCTTACATGCCATCGAACCGGAACACATCAGATCAAGATCAAGATCAGATCAAGATATTTGGCGGTTCGTCTTTGACATGATAGTGGTCGCGAGCCAGACGGAGGACGAACCTACTACCACCGAACTACTGGGATACCCGCCTCTTACGGGACGCTACCCAGCGGCGGAGGGGAATTGTGTTCTAATCCCGTCCCCTCACAGAGAAAAGATAAAATTACATAATCCAGTACATATATAATATGTAAAGTAGATTTTTCCTTAAGGACCTAAACTTGGCCTTTTTCAATATTGAGTGTTTTCTATCTTAAAAGAGATGCTTATATTTTTACAGTTGATGTAATACAGATAATGTAATAGCACTGTGAGTAAAATATACACTCTCAAAATGTAAATATTTCTTTCAGGGGAAATTCAAAGAGGAAACAGAAATATATGCCGTATTAAAATACGTCAACTCCATAGAAAATATATATCCATATGTAAGATAATTAAAGCGATTGATCAGCACGAAGCCATTTTTAATTTTTTATCACTTGCGTGGGGAATAATGAACATTATGGACTTTTTATATAAATCTTTGTCTATGCAAGGTTAGTTGTATACATATATAAGATAAATGGTAAAAATTTACCCATCGTACTACAACGAAATTTTAAAATTTGGTATCTGCAACTTTTGTGACTAGCAACATTAACATAGGAAGATTTTTTTTGTAACTAAGGCCCTATAGCTGAGTATGAACCAAGATCTTGTCAATCAGCTAACTTCTTGTTAATGACTGTGGACGAGGCGAAAGAGGTATGCAGGGACTGTAGCGTTTGGCGCTCCGTTCTCTCTGACTACCCTGCTAGGAATAAAGCGAAGTTAGGTAGGTAGGTAGTTAACCTTTTAGCATGTCTCTCAATCGACTCCAAATCCTTTAGTTACTAGTGTAATATATAGCACCGTCCCATAAGTGAAAGCAGTATTCCTTATACGATCTTACTTGTGCTTTGTATAGTGTAAGAAAATGTTGTGTTCTCTCATCTATCAAAATATTTTCTCATCTTAGAGAGGATGCCAAGTTTCTTGGTAGCTACTTGATATCTGGATTCAATAAGATCCAAAGTTAAGAGCCATTGAGACAATCAAGTCGGAAAAAAGGAAACAATTCGAATCGGGGTGAATAGGCCTGGGTCCTAGTGGCGTTAAATTTGACCAGATTGGTATTGCCTCAAACAGAGACTGCAAAAGGGTCAAATGTGGGTGTTCAACCAGATTTTCTCTATACGATTGGATTTTCGCAAACATGGTGGATGTTTGCGGTCATTCTGATATATGATATCTGGCATTTCTTCAGCTAATACCAGATAACCCAGTTAAGTCAGCGCTTCAGCGCGTCCACATTCAGTTATTAACTAAGAGCGAGTTTTGCCTGACAGTGGCATGTTATAGCTGTGGGATCCTCAAAAGACAAATTCGCAGACTACGCACGCAACCTGACGCAAACAAAGATCACATCTAATCAAACTCGGCTAACTAGTATCCCTTACTTTTTTTTCACAGGGTTAAGGTCAGGTGAAAAGTATACTGACACCGATATCATCAGACTAGAAATTAAAAAAATTATAAGATGAAACTAGCAACTTAATATTTATTATTTGTTTCAGATGATTTAATTAAATTTAATTTGTCAGTAACATGGTTATTCGATATTTTGTGGTTTTCTTTCGGTGTACTTATATTGTTTCTAATGATAGAGCCCTGTCATCGGACATGTAAAGAGGTAAAACAAAATGATACGTTAAATTTTAATCAACTGAGTAATATTGATCATATTATAATTTTTACTTACTCATAATTATTTCTTATAATGTTACAAATATTTAAAATAAATGCATATATTTTTAAACTTAAGCAACTAAATTATTGATAGGAATATCGAAGAATGACTTACTTTGAATGAAGTGAGTTATTATTACTGAGTTGTTGAGTTCAATTAATTTCAGACTTCCAACTAGATACCCCCGAAATAAAACAGTCCCTCTTCGTAAAACGGTACTGGGTGCTAATTCTCCTATATAACGAATAATTAAGCTCGCCAAATGATCTCAACAATAATATGGACATTTTCGCAGACTCACTAAACCATTACATACAAATTAAATACACTGTACATGCAGCTATAAAAACCACACAGCATTAGAATCTGTTGTAGTTGAATATTTTATTTATTTCTGATTTAATATTATTGATAATTATGTACCTAATATTTTTATTTAACTTTATTTCTTTAAAATTGTCAAATCTTTTATACATACATAGCTTCACCCGCTTATATGTGAGCAAGGGAACCTAGTGTTAAGACACTCAGATTATCCACTTTCCGCAATTGAGGCATTGTGTGCTAGTCGCGGAACTCAGCCGCACTTTGCCTTGTTACCAAACAGTAAATGAAAAATTCCATTTCCTGGGTGGGGAATCGAACCACAACCTGTCGCGTTGCAGTCACGTAACGTGCCTCTGCGCCGATAGGCGTTCATTTTTATAATTACTATTTAATAATATTTTTTAGTTTTATTGTGTGTGCATGGCTGCTAACCTTTAGTGGTGTATAATTGGATTTTGTTTCTTTTTATTATTGTATCATTGGAATGTATAATAGTGAGCAATTTTGGATTAGCAATAAATGTGAGGAAATGCCATTGAATTCCTTTTTCTTTGGTTAGTTCGAATTTGGGCGTGCTTTACTATTGTTGATGTTGATTAGATAGATGGCGTGGTGGTTGAGAAAATAGATTTAATTAAAGACAAAATGGCGTCAGATTGACAGTGATAAAAATAAAAGTGAAGAAAAAAACAAAAAAGCGAAAAAGAGATAAAAATAAAAGTGAAAAAGTGCTTTAAATGTCGTTTCTTTGTTTGGAAACTTAACTTTATAGTTTAATTTGTCAGTTCTCACAGAATTGACTAAATTGACTTATATAAATAAATAAATAAATTATAATTACAAAAAGTGACTTAACAATAAACTTTCCTGCTTTTTATAGTTTCAAACAAGTCAAATTTATGTCAGTCATCTAATTGGTGTGTCGAATGACAGGAACTTAAAGAAGGAGTTATATCATTTCCTTAATCAAATCAAACCGAATCTGATTAAGTTTTCGCCTTTTGGAGTATTCATATTCACAAGACAGAATTATGTTTTGAGAGAATAGTGAGACTGTGTCAAATTTTAAAACATTTCGCATACAATCTTAGAGATCCGTACACATTCCATTCATTCGTAGCTTCACGCTGTATACCGCATATAGCAGGGTAGGCAGAGGAACGTAGTGTTAGACACTCTGTTCCAGACAGGTTATGGGTTCGATTTCCACTCCAGGAAATGAAATTCTCCATATCCTGGGTTTGGTAACAAGATAAAGCACGGTGTTGAGTTACACCACTCAGCACGCAATGCCTAAATTCTCGTTGGAAAGTGGGGAACGCAGTGTCTCAACTAGAGTTCTCAGTTTCCTTCTGCTTACCTGCTGTAGTGTGCAGGGATACAGCGTAAAGCTATGTATGTATGTATTATTGTTTTAACTTAGTAATTTCTAAATATAACTGCTAGACTTTTCGAACTTTTCACGCTTGGTATGGAAATTGTATTTTTGGAACATTATTAATGTGTTAAATATTAATGATGTCCTATTGTATGGGTAAAAAAATCTTTTATATTTCAAGATGATTAATGTCTCTTGTTTTTTTTTTTATTGTTGATTACAAAAAAAGCCCGCATAGCAGGGTATTCAGAGAGAATATAGTCGAGATCATCATAAAAGGAATTGAATCCACAACCAATCTTGCTTACAATCAGATGTCTTCCCACTGCGCCACGATGGTCAAAATTATTATAAAAAGAACAAATTTTCAAAATCTCATTAATTTTTTTACACAGATATCTTTGGTGCAGTTTTTTGCTTTGTTTACAATGTTGATTCAATTCAATATAAAAGATAAATTGGATAAGTAAGTACCGAGTGTAATTAGTACTACAAGAATCTATATATAAATACGTAGGCGAAAGCACTGGATCCCTTTTCACGATATTACTCGGACGGAGGCATGAAACTTGGCACACTTATAGTTTATATAGAGAAGAGTGCAGAATGCTAACATTTTCTTAAAAATAATGCATAAAATTATAGTCAACGCGTTGTTAACGTCAGCTTGAGACACTCGTATAATGAAATCAGCTTCAATAAGTAGCAAAGTTGATAGTATGGTGTGTGAATAATAGGATTATTTAGAAATCACATCTAGTTTGGTACTTCCTTCAACCTATAAGTTATTGTTTTTTTAACTTCTCATCCTGTATCCCCGCATATGGCAGGGTAGGCAGAGGAACCAGAGAACCTAGTGTTAAGACACTCCATTCTCTTTCAACCACCATTCCATTCCACACTTTCCGCAATTGAGGCATTGCGTGTTGAGCGGCGGAACTCAACGCCGCGCTTTGCTGTTACCAAACCCAAGAAATGAAAATACTAAACATTGTTTCCTGGAGTGGGAATCGAACCCAGAACCTGTCGCGTTTACAGTCGCACGCTTTTTCCTCTGAGCCACGACAGGCGACAAAGTTATTGTCATCTAATATTTTAAGTATTTTGAAGATAGTCATGATATTGAAAGATAATTCTAATACCTGACACAAACACTCATACTCATAGACTTCAATATCATCCACGTTATCTCGATACGTAGAACTCCACTATTTCATTTCGTAGGAACTTCCTTCCACATGCCATCGAATTGTGGTATGGTATACCCTTGACAGCGTTTCAGATCGATTTTTCTTTTTTTTTTTGTTTTTTTTTTTTTTTTTTTTTATGGATAACTTGGATGGCAGACGAGGCAGAAGGACCATACATAGCCATGAACATCTACAGCACCAGAGATGTTGTAGATGCGTTATAACCTAGAGGATACAGGTGGAAGAGGAGGACAATGTAGTATTCCGTTCTCCGGAACCACCACATTTGGGAAAGGATGGAGTAGAATAGGAAAACCTAGCTTATGCCATCGGAAACCCAGAACACATCGCAAGATGTTGTGGCGGTTCGTCTTTGACATGATAGTGGTCGCGAGCCAGACGGAGGACGGAGCACCTGCAAGCTTGATACGATATGGGGTACCTTCACAAATACTTAGTGAGACAAGACGAATATCTGGTTGCTAAAATAAAAACTGGCTGTGCTATAGAATGCAGTACTTAACATGAAAATAAATAAAAAATCGTACTTGCATATAATAACTGCCATTATGTTGCTGAAATATATAATATACTTATATATTTTCTATAAAGTCTAATTAATAAATTGTTACATACATACATACATACATAGCTTTACGCTGTATCCGCATATAGCAGGAGGCAGGCAGAGGAACCTAGTGTTAAGACTCCGTTCCCCACTTTCCCGCCGAATTGAGGCACTAATAATTCTTTATTGAAAATAAGAGTGCCAGAGCGAGAAAATGAGAATACTAATAATTATTTAATATATATTCGTTTCTTGGAGCTGAGAATCAGACCCACAACCTGTCGCGTTTACAGTCGCAAGCTTGTGCCTCTGCGGCAGAGCCTCAATAAGCATTGTTAGCGGGATTCTAGTTAAATAACTAAATAATCCTATACAAAAGTTTAATATCATATATAATTTATTGTTGCATTGATTGAAACAAAACAATAAAATGACATTTATATTCGCCTGTGACCTATATTTGGGTTCATAGCTACAAAATTTTTCTTTGTTCGTGATCACGGGCCGTACCTGACGCTTGTCGGACTGCAATTTCTTGATTGCAGAGTGACACTTAGTAAATTGGCTCCACATATAACCTAGATCAGCTAGATAGCCTAGACATGCGAATATTTTTACTTTATAAGATCGGTATGTATTTTATTATAGTAATATTAATATGTTTTATTAGCTTCTTCACTTTTTGCCCGAATTAGTGTCATTGCGTGTTGTGTGGCGGAACTCAACGCCGCACTCTCTAGTCTACTGGAACGGGGAAACGATCATTAATCGTTCCCCCGAGTGGCAATCAAACCCACTGTCACCCCAGTTCAAAATCAGGCGCGGTTAAACTCAATTTCTAATACATATGTTAATTAATGATAAATATTTTTTTATTCAGTATGATGCTATTTTAGCGCAGTGGTGTCCTAATACGCGTTCGACTGTAATCAATATTGGTTGTGCGTTCGATTTCTACTTGGAGATGTTTTTCCACGCTGCCCCGCATATAGTAGGGTAGACAGAGGGAATCAGAGAACGTAGTGTTGAGACACACTGTTCTTTCTTAAAATTTCCGTTGCCCACTTTCCGCCGAATTGAACCATTGAATGGCGTGCTGAGTGGTGGAATTCAACGCCACTTGGAGATGACTACATGTATCTTTATTTCTCTTTTCTCGTAAAACAGACATCAATGTCACGATTATAGAAAAACGCAGTGTGTCTTGCAAGTAGGTTATTTCCGACTAGATTTTTTCTGCCTACTGCTGAAGCTAAGTAAAATAAATAATACCGAGTAAGAAATCAATCTATAACCATATTTTTGACAAAACAATATCTCAAATCATCTAATATATTTTAAATTTATAGCCCCAATGGCATAGACATACGCACAAAGTAAGTCAAAACTCTTGAATTATTGTCAAAAGTTCCTACATAATTCACCATCGGCACGTGACCTTAGGGACTGGGAACAGATGAAATCCATGTCGCCTAGAGCAATACAATAATTGGTGCTTACAATGTTTCTAAATAAACATTATAAAAGAAGAGCTTCGTTTCTTTATTAACTTTTTCTAAAAAAAATCAGGCTTTCTACTGAAAATGTAATTTTTTTTAAGTGTGTAACCGTATAACTTTTTTACTGGGTGAATCATTTTTGATATTGTTTTTGTTTATATGTTACTAATAGCTAGCTTTTTTTTTTTTTTTTTTTATGGATACCGGATGGCGGAAACGAGCAGAAGGACCGCCTGATGGTAAGTGGTTACCTTCGCCCATTAACATCTACAACACAAGAGATGTACTAGATGCGTTGCCAACCCTAGAGGATACAGAGAAAAGGGGAGGATAATGTAATGATGCATATCAGAACCACCACATTTTGGGGAAAGGATGGGTGAGAAGGAAAACCTGGCTTACATGCCATCAGACCGGAACACATCATAAGATATTTGGCCGTTCGTCTTTGACATGATGGTGGTCGCAGAGCCGGAGGACGAACCTCCTACCACCAAACAATTGCTACGAGGCAAGCGAGGTACTATTTAAATTTGAATTAAGATTTTTACGTTACATTTTTGAATTATTCTCAACAATTACTTTTCAGTGCATTTTCTTTGAAATCATTTTACTTTTTTTGATAAAATCTTTATTTTGTCATTTTATTACTTAGAATGGAAAAAAATGACGATATTACTGTTTACTGCATAAACTACTATAAAAATTTCTATTGTTTTTTTAATATTTTTACTTTATTTAATAAAAAACTTATAAAAATTGAAAGTAGTTCTGGCCAGTTCGACTTTCCAGGAAACTCTCAAGTGCCATAACCACTAAGCCACAAGCTATATTTATTATATTTTATATTATTGTATTTTCATATTTACTTTGTTCATGACCATGTTATTAATACAGCACAGCCATACGCCTTCACGCTGTATCCCGCACCTGCTTACCAGGGGGTGTGGGGAACCTAGAGTTAAGACACTCCGTTCCCCACTTTCCGTCAGATTGAGGCATATCGTACTGAGTGTGAGGCGGACTTCAGCGCCACCCTTTTGGCTTGTTGTTACCAAACCCAGGAAATGAAAATACTAAACTTAAACTGTTCTGGGTAGGAATCAGACCCACAACCTGTCGCGTTTACAGTCGCACGCTGGTATTCTGCCACGAGAAGCGCGAGATGAGAAAAATATTTATATTGCGAGTGAGAATTGAACCCACAGGCAATCGACGCCTCAGTCAAACGCTTTCCTACTCTACCAGAAACTAGTTAACTTCACTAATGATTCCAGAAACTACATTTCATTTTCCGTGATATACATTTTCTAATTTAATAAATAAACATATATATTATTCTGTTCTATTTCCTTTGTATAAATACGTAATATTTTCATAATTATTCTTGGAAACAGAAAATATTGTTTAATTTGGTGTAGAAGTCTTTTTCATGAATAGATAGCAAAACAATAACGAAAACATTTTATTTAATTTGATATTTACACATCCCAACAAAAATAAGTAGAATTGACAAATTTGTCTCTATATAATTATTTACTTAGCAGGGTAGTCAGAAAGAATCTAATGCCGAAACACTCCGTTTTCTATTCTCTATCTTATATTGAGACAAGCAATTATATGAGCTGCATGTTAAGTGGCCGAACTCTACGCCTCTGTTTGTCAAACCAGGGAGGAGAAATGTCAATAGTTTAAATAAAATCATTCCCCGAATGGGATTCGAATCCACAATCAAACACGTTTTCAATTCCCGCTGCCCTACTGTGCAACGATAGGCTTTTTGCCAGCTGGAAGATTTTTTTAAAAAAATCACAGCATTATTTTCATCATTATTGCGAACTCGTATTCCACTCGGTAGAAAATTTAAATTTTGAAATATTCTCTTTCGCCACCTAACAAGCGACATCCTCAAAATACTCGTAGATGAAATAACGAAATCTGACGATATTTTTCAGGATACTTCAGGATGTATGGGAAATGAGAAAAGCTATTGAATGAGACTATTTTAAACTGTAAGGTGTCTACAGACAGAAGGAACCTAAGAACCTAGTGTTAAGACACTCTGTTCCCAACTTACCGCCGAATTAAGACATGCGTACTGAGTGGCGGAACTTAACGCTGCGCTTCGCCTTGTAAAATAATAAGTTACAAATTATGTACAAAAATTTAAAACAATAAATATTATTCATAATTTCACTTATTTTAACGAAAAAATATGTGTAAAGCCTATCACGAGGCTATAAAAGACATTCAAGCCGTCCTATTAGGGGCTCAGTCAACAATTCACATCAGTAATGGGACTTCCTAGAGACCTTCCTTTAGACCTGAATTCTATGTAGAATCATAAGTCAAATGTAGGTTTTCTTTAATATAAGCTATTTTTAAATGATTTTAAAAAAAGATGGAGATTCTCAATTCGACTGTTTTTTGTGTGGGTTACCGTATTTTTTACTGGGTTAATCAATTTAGATGATTCGTTTTTTTATATAATAGCTAATACTCTCTTTAGTTAAATCTAAAATGGACCATATACAAGTATACTGCCATTTAAATTTATTTAAGATCTAACGAGTGATTTTCGAGTTATTCGTAATAATTTAATTTTTTAGATAAGTCGGTATTCTTTTATTGTTAAAAATTTTAATTATCACCTTCATATATCACTTATATTAAATATTTGGTTACATTTTATAGTCATTTCAAAGTTATTGC
This sequence comes from Philaethria dido, assembly GCA_033558755.1. Lineage (NCBI taxonomy): Eukaryota > Metazoa > Arthropoda > Insecta > Lepidoptera > Nymphalidae > Philaethria > Philaethria dido. Next base: position 24,637 of record JAKGSA010001167.1, on the reverse strand, counting down.
TACAATTTTTTTTTGGAAATGAATATATTTGAAATATAAAAAAAGTAAATTTTTCCTGTGAGGGGATGGGGTTAGAATACAAATTCCCTCCGCCGCTGGGTAGCGTCCCGTAAGAGGCGGGTATCCCAGTAGTTTGGTGGTAGGAGGTTCGTCCTCCGTCTGGCTCGCGACCACTATCATGTCAAAAACGAACCGCCAAATATCTAATGATGTGTTCCTGTTCGATGGCATGTAAGCCAGGTGTTCCTCTATCCCACCCCATCCTTTCCCCAGAATGTAGTGATTCCGATAGTAAACTACTACATTGTCCTTCCCTTCCATCTGTATCGTGTAGGTAAACACCTCTGGTGTTGTAGATGTCTATGGGCGAAGGTAGCCACTCACCATCAAGTGGTCCCTCTGCTCGTTAGCCATCCGTTATCCATAAAAAAGAACAAAAAAAAAAGTAAAAGTACTGACAAGACACTCCGTTAGCCGCTTACCATCCGAATTCGAGATATTCTGTATAAAACACTATCTCTACAGCAAAGGAAATAAAAATAGTCTTACGCCGAGTGGGAATCGAAGCCACGACCAATCGCATTTATAATCAGACGCTATCCCACTACACCACGATGGCCAATAGGCAGGTATATATTTCTCTGATAAGACTAGTCGCGGCGGTGAGTTCCGTGACTTAACACGCAATGTCTAGAATACGAGTGGAAAGTAGAGAAGGGAGAGTTTTGATACTACGTTCTTTCTAGCTATCCTACCATGCTGAAGAGAACGAAAAACTGCCTTTTAACCCGTCTGTCAGAGGACGGTTATGTTTTTCGCGCGTATCATGTATGTTTGTAATATTCTTGATTATCTCATATCTTCCAAACCTCTGAACCGAATTATATAATTAAGGTGACGTTAGATAGGTATTGATATTCCAAGTATTCTCAGATATGTGACGTTCCTCTTAATTCAATATGGCGCTCTCTAGAGGCAATTACGTCATGAATGAAAACAAAAAAAATCGTTGATGTGTATGGGTTATCAAATGAAAGGACCTAGTTTGCATATTTCTAATGTATTATTAACATACACATACATACATAGCTTCACGCTGTATCCCGCACATAGCAGGGTAGGCAGAGGGAACCTAGTGTAAAGACACTCCGTTTTCCACTTTCCGCCGAATTGAGGCATTGCGTGCTGAGTGATATTATTTGTAAACCTTATTTTTACTTTTACTGAACATATACGTTAAATCTCTAAATATATTTTAAAAGCAAGCCCAAACTTATCGATTAGTCATTTTTTGAGACCTACACGATCTTTAACAGCAATATCAATCATCTTGTCTATTTATTTATTTAGACGATCATGTAATAGAAAATATATTAATATATATTGGCGTGAAGGCAATGCTTCACGCCGTATCCCACCATATAACTTGGAACATGCAAAGGAACTTGACAACCAGTGTTAAGATATTCCGTGTAAATCCGTTCACTCTTACCGTCGGGTGAGGCATTGGATATCGAGTAGCGGTACTCAAAAGCCGCACGTTTTGCCTTTTACCAGGGCGAAAATGAAAAAATAATATTGGTATTACAAATATTTGGCAATAACATAGTGGGAATCGAACCCTGGCCTGTTGCGTCGCAGGTTTGTGTCCTTTACACTTGAGCAGGCCTTAGAGTATTCCTTTATATATAATTGAAAATATGCCATTTGCAAGCATGTATCAGATATTACATTAACCTTACGTTTGAAAATCAATTTTGTTACTAGCTTCCGGCGTATTTTTATGATAGATGTTGTGCTTACAAAGCGCGGCGTTGAGTTCCGCCACTCAGCACGGAATTCCTCAATTCGGCGGAAAGTGGTGAACGGAGTGTCTTAACACTAGGTTCCCTCTGCCTACCCTGCTATATGCGGGATACAGCGTGAAGCTATGAATGTATGTACGTATATTGTCTTACTAATATTATAAATATTAAAAGAGTTTATAAGGATGCATGGACAGGTATTATTACGTATTTATTACACCTTTCATGAGTCCTTTCACTAGATGAAGATTTATATGAAGTTGTTTGTAGTCTATGCGTTATTATAATATATAAGCTTCTTTTTTCTTTTTTCAACTTCACGCTGTATCCCGCATGTAGCCCAGGAATGGCAGAAGAGGAACCAGAGGACCTAGTTTTAAGATTACTCACATTCTCTTCCAACAATTCAGATTTCCCCACTTTCCGCAAATTGAAGCATTGCGTGTTAGTGGTAGAACTCAACGCCATGCTAATAGGCAAGAAATGAAAATACTAAATTTTACATTTTCCTGGAGTGGGAATCGAATCCCACAACCTTCACAACAGTCGCACGTGCCTCTGCGCCGACAGGCGTTGTATAATCTACATTATAATAATATATTAGCTACTGAGTTAATACATTCTAACTAATATGATCTACATGAATGTAAGTTTGTTTGTTACGCTTTCACGCCAAAAACTACACAACTGATTTTCATGAAACTTTACATCTTTATACATATATTCTACAGTGAAATGGCTAATCAAAACATAATACAAATATTACTTATACATTTATATACGAAAGTTATACGATAAAAGATTTTTGTTTGAGTGGTAGGAGGTTCGTCCTCCGTCTGACTCCCTCACTATCATGTCAAAGACGAACCGCCAAATATCTTATGATGTGTTCAGTTCGATGGCATAAGCCAGGTTTTCCCATTCACCCATCCTTTCCCCAAAATGTGATGGTTCCGAGAGCAGAATACTACATTGTCACTCCCTCTTCCATCTGTATCCTCTAGGTGGCAAGCTTGCGCTTTACAACATCTCTGGTATTTGTAGATGTTCATGGGCAGGTATCCACTTACCATCAGGTGGTCATTCTGCTTGTTTGCTGCATCCAAGGTATCCATAAAAAAAAAAAAAAAAAAAAAAAACATTCTTGTTAGTAGAAAATTTGATGAGTAATGTCACTTTTGGGAGTTTCCTCGATACTGCACCCTGGAGTGGCATCGACACATTATTGACACGCACAATTTCGTTTCAATATATTTTTTTCTTATATCCGGCGATATTGAAACTGCTTTAGTTACATCTATTGGTAAGGGTTTTCATATTAACGCCTGTTGTGGCGCAGAGGCACAAGCGTGCGACTGAAAGCGCGACAGATTGTGGGTTCGATTCCCATTCCAGGGAATGGAATTTTTCATTTCTTGGGCTTGGTAACAAGGCAAAGCGCGGCGTTGAGTTCCGCCACTCAGCAAGCAATGCCTTAATTCGGCGGAAAGTGGGGTACAGAGTATCCTTACACTAGGTTCCCTTTGCCTACCCTGCTATATGTGGGATACAGCGTGAAGCTTTGTATGTATGTATGTTTTCATATTATTTTTTTAGTTTCATGCTTCATTTCAAATAACAGAGTGGATCTAGTGTCAAAACACTTCGTTCTGCATTTTCCGCTTTTCATCCGAGATATTTCGTGTTAAGTGGCGAAACTCAACGCCGCGCTTTGTTTTACTGACGAAAAAAAATAATATCTTGATCATAATCCCTGAGTCACCCCCCAGTGGGAATCTAACCCATACCCACTCGCGTTTAGTCAGAGGGTGTCTCACAGCGCCACGATGGTCTCAAACAAACATTTATATAATGGAAATTTTCAAAAGTTTTAACTAATTAAAACTAACGTAGAATTTCATTCATACAACTTAAATTCAAAGTTAACTATTAGTGCGCTCTGTTTTCGTTTTTTTTTTAAGTGAAAACTTCTTTGGCGGCGTTGTGCAGCGTGTGCTTTTTGTGATAGGCAAAAAATGTTAAACTCGCGTCAGGTCATGGGACCTGATCGAAAATTTGTAAGACAGGTGAAGCGCACGTAGACTTTCACAATTGAATGAAAAAATAATGCTTTGAGTGATAACCTATAATTCCCAAGGAACTACTACTATATGTGTTACTTACCATTTTTTCATCAGGATCACCTATATATAAATACGTGAAGCAAAAACTTTGGATCTCTTTTTACGAATAAATCCGCGGACGGAGGATAATGGAACTTGGCACATGGCACACTAGTTTATATGACGAAGGAGTGCTGAATAATAATATCTTTTTAAATGGATTAATTAATAAAATAAATATTACATATACTACCATCTCTTGATATCCATGTTTATATAAAGTGACATATATATTGATAAAGACAACGCGTTGTTAACGCGTCAACGGGGACACTGGTATATATAGATAAATAAATAATAAAATAAAATTATTAATATAATAACATAGATTATTACAGAATGCAAGTTACAAAGTTCTATTTCCATTAGCCGTGATTCCATTAAAGTTACAAGTTGGTTCGTGAATTTTGCATTTGGATTCATAAAATTAAGATCGTTTTGCTAAATTCTCGCTGAATATTTGCTTATTCTCTAATTTAATAATATCTATTCTGTTCTGATTAAGAAAGAGTTTGTTTTTGTCGATGTAGTGCAAAAATATTTATTTTTTATTTCTCCATTCTAAATTCTTCTTTTTTTTCTTTTTTTTTTTAACTTAACACGCTGTGTCCCACATATAGCAGGGTACGCAAAGGGAACCTGAGAACCTAGTGTTAAGACTTCGTTCTCTTACAACAATTCCGTTCCCCACTTTCCGCCAAATTGAGGCATTGCGTGTTGAGTGGCGGAACCTGTCATAACCCACAACCTGTCACATTTACAGTCGCACGCTTGTGCCTCTGCGCCACGACAGGCGTTCTAAATTCTAAACTCTCTAAAGATACAGCGCAGCGTTGAGTTCCGCTAATCAACACACCATTACAACAAGCTAGGGCGGAAAGCTTCTTGTTATCCTACAGGATAAGGCGTAAAGCTGCGCAATGTATATACATATATATTATATTTTTTATGTTTCTCTCTTGATTGGTTTGTAAATAACCTTTAGAAAAATGTTAAAACATTATTAAGTAAATAGCATTCTCTCTTACCAAAATGATTATTCTTGAGTATTGTCTTTGGGTAGCGAATATTTGTAAATATTTTTTCTTTTTGAATACAGAAACAAGTCTTTGGGAATTTCTAAGAAACATCATTGATTTCTTTCTACTTCAAAAAAACATAAATGTACTCGTATGTATAAGTTTCGTATAAACTGGATTTAGACAAAAGACTCAAAATTAGTGTAATATAATAATGATAATTTCATAATTATCATTACTAGTGTCCCCGTTGACGCGTTAACAACGCGTTGTCTTTAGCAATGTATATGTCACTTTATAAAGGATGTCCCAAAATTAACGCAAGATTTGAATTCGAACTGCAGCCGCTAAGCTTTCACTATTTTTGAAATATTCTTTAATAATGAAGACACGTTGTTCTATCGTGTAACGCTCCATTTTTAATAACCCTATACTGTTAGCTGTCAAATTGCTTTTTTTTCAGGGTTGCCAACACTTCACTGCACAAATGGCGGTAAAGTCAAATCTTGCGTTAATTTTGGGACAGCCTATATAAACATGGATATCAGACCATGGTAGTGTGTGTAACATTTGTTTTATTAAATGAATGTACTTTTTACGCATTATTTAAAAAAAATATTAGCATTGTGCTCTTCTTCTCTATATAAACTATAAGTGTGCCAAGTTTCATGCTCCTCCGTCTGCATAATTTTCGTCAAAAGGGGTACAAAGTTTTTGCTTCGCGTATTTATATATAGACAATAATTGAACGAAAAACTTTAGATCGCTTTTTTGAAAACTATGCGGAAAGAAAGGATAACAGAGGAGTAAGAAAATTGACACAAATAAAGTTTATATGGAACATAATACAATAATAACGCCTGTCGTGGCGCAGAGACACAAGCGTGCGACTGCAAACGCGACGGGTTGTGGGTTCGAGTCCCACTCCAGGAAATGTAAAATTTAGTATTTTCATTTCTTGGGTTTGGTAACAAGGCAAAGCGGGGCGTTGAGTTCCGCCGCTCAACACGCAATGCCTCAATTTGGCGGAAACTGGGGAATGGAAATGTTGAAAGAGAATGGAGTGTCTTAACACTAGGTTCTCTGGTTCCCTCTGCCGACCCCGCTATATGCGGGATGCAGCGTGAAGTTAAAAAAAAAATATAATAATGCATGAGAAACACATTAAATGTTTGACATACGCTAGTGTATAAAATAACATACACGTTGCTAAGGAACGTCGTATTTTACACGTCACTGGGGCTACTAGTGTACGTAATTGGATTACAATATTTTATTCGACGTCGACTTGCTACAAGACAAATTGTACAAATATTGCTTTGGATCTACTTTAAAATATTAAAATAAATAGTTTACTCTCAAACATGTATTCCGAAATGTAGTATCCAATATACATTTAAAACGGTTAGCCACAAAGTTTAAAATTAGGCCAATACTTGCTTGTTCTGAAATCTGAATATTTTATGAAATATTTCAATTTATTATGATCTAGTTATATAGTATGTAGTCTTGCGATTTGGTTTCCCTGGAGTTATACTCCTAAAATTGTGGTTCTTCTCGTTCTCAGAGGTATATTGAGAAACCTCTCTTAGAGCTCCCGTACATTCCACAAGGAAACTTTAAACCAAATTTTAACTTTCCACGGCCGTGGCTTGTACCGTATCTGCTAGTCACTCAGTAAAGCAAGCGTATATGTATGTATCAGTGGAGAGGCGTGCCTAACTTTTTTAAAGTACAAGTAGGAGACCTAAAACAAGTTCCCCCGAAAAAAGTAGAGCTCAAATTGAAATGAAATTTCAAAACATACAAAATCGAGCAAGATGCGAGAGGTAAAAAAAAAATCACCGGAAAAATGTGAACTTCAAATTGTAATTGAGCTACAAAAACACAAGGTCAAGAGAGGTGGAGAGCTAAAAAAAAAGGTCGCTAGGAAAATATTGGATATAACATTGCAAAAAAAACAAGCTTTGATATCTTAAACACCTAAAAAAAAGGTCATCGATAGTGAAATTGCTAAATATCTTCACATTCTATACCGACTTCTCTAAAACTTACCGGCTTCCCTTAATATGTATATGTCTTAGTGCTTTTCTATACCCTTTAAGAATCTAGAAGTTCTATGGTCAGTAGTTTTAAAAATATTTTATATATATAGGAGGTTCGTCCTCCGCCAGGCTCGCGACCACTACCATGTCAAAGACGAACCACCAAATATCTTATGATGTGTTCCGGTTCGATGGCATGTTTTTTTTTTTTTTTTTTTTTTTTTTTTTTTTTTTTTTTTTTTTTTTTTTTTTTTTTTTTTTTTTTTTTTTTTTTTTTTTTTTTATTTACTTTTTTTCTTTATTTTTTTTGGTGGTAGGAGGTTCGTCCTCCGTCTGGCTCGCGACCACTATCATGTCAAAGACGAACCGCCAAATATCTTATGATGTGTTCCGGTTCGATGGCATGTAAGCCAGGTTTTCCCCTTTCCCACCCATCCTTTCCCCAAAATGTGGTGGTTCCGATAGCGGACTACTACATTATCCTCCCTTTCCATCTGTATCCTCTAGGTTGGCAACGCATCTAGTACATCTCTTGTGTTGTAGATGTTCATGGGCGAAGGTAACCACTTACCATCAGGCGGTCCTTCTGCTCGTTTGCCATCCGGTATCCATAAAAAAAATATATATACCTACCTATACATATAAAGCCGATACTCGTGTACATTTTACACATTAGCAAAACTTTTTACTGAAAACTAAAGTTAGTTAGAAAACTACCTCTGGTCTAGTATTTGATTCGTTACATGAAATTATTTTCAACGGAAGTTAGTCAACAAACTGTGGTTTTAATAATTAAATAAACCACAAGGGCCCAGCAATCGAAAAGTTTGACGAAGTTTTAATTTAAATGATGCTTGAATATTCCTTCTTATTACTTTATTCTAAAGGTTAATTTGATTTTGTAATTTATAGTACTTATTACTAATTTGATGAGGCCACAGAAGAATGATTATATTGAAATTATTTTTATAGCTGCGCTCTGATAAGATTAATCGCGGCGTTGAGTTCCGCCACATTACACGGAATATCTGCAGAGAGCAGTAAAAAGAGTATTCTGACACTAGGTTCTATACGTCTATCCTGGTGAAGAGAACAAATAACACGATTCTTATTGGCTTTCAAAAAAAAGTCGCTAGAAAAATTTGGGAGTGAGATTGCATTAAAACAAGCTCAACGAAACTTAACACCCTATACCGCCGTTCTAGGTCGAATCTAAATACCGGCTTCTCTATATATACAGGCTCCCCTAAATATACCGGCTTCCTTAAATATACCAGCTTACCTAACATATGTAAAACGCCTGTCGTGGCGTAGAGGCACAAGCGTGCGACTGTAAATGCGATAGGTTGTGGCATCCATTCCCATTCCATATAAATGTAAAAAATTTATATTTTATAGTGAGCGGGAAATGGGAAACCGAGTGTATTAACACGAGGTTCTCTGGTTCCCTCTGCCTACCCTTCTATATGCGGGATACAGCGTGAAAATTATATAGAATTTTCGCCCTTCGCCACTGACATCTGCCCTGCTACGAAGCATGAAGCTATAGTATTTTTCGATTTCAAATTTTAAAATACTGTAAGGTGAATGTTTTAGGTACAATCGTTGACGTTTTGGCACTAGATTCTCTCAATTTAACCTTCTTTGCAAGATAAAGCGTGAAGTTGATTATCTAATAGTTTTACTCCTCCTTCGTGTGTTTCCATACAACGTGACAATGGCGAAGTAATTTGTGCTCAACTGGCACTTTCGAAGCATATTTATGGGCATTGGCCATAATTAAACAACTTATCGAAAGAACTTGTATGGGAATTGAAAAGCGCCCCTACCGTGCGTAAGAGGAACTAAAGTTTTCCCATACTAAATGCTTTCGATATCGATACGAATACTTTGTCGCCAGTTTTCATGCTTACCACACTGAACTGAATTTTACTCATGACTTAATTTCTTTTTCTCTTAAGGAAAACACCTTAGCCGTTTAACATGTTTTACTTTGAAACCTTAAAGTAACAATTGGATTAGCCGTGTCGGTATTGATATGACTCAAAAATAGATATAGACTATTATAATCGCATTACATATTTAAATAATACCTATTTTTCTTAGCTCATCCATTTAAAAATATTCCATTTGTATTACTGTCCTTCATAGTAGTTGTGAATATTTTTAACCGGCTTTGAAATAAGGAGGTTTTCGATTTGAATGTGTTTTTTATGTTTTATCACATAACTTTTTATTGGGTGAACAAATTTTGATTATTCTTTGTTTTATATGATAGCTAGTACTTCTAATGTGGTCACATTATTAAATTTAATTAGGATTTGTCTATTAGTTTTTGAGCTATTCGTAATATGTTCTTTTCAGTTTTTTTTTTTATCTTAATAATAATAAGAAAAATAAGTTTCATATGCCATGGTTGTACGTTAATATAGCACATAACGTTTTTTCTTGCAGGTTGTCTCTTTATCCCGCTTAGCAGGGCAGAGAGAACATAGAGTCAAAACACTTTGTTCGGCCACTTCGAATACTTATGACTTACTCCAGCTATATTACAAAAAAGTCATTGAAATAAAAATTCACTTTTGAAATTCGAATCTGTTACCTTCACTTCAATAAATTTCTTTATTTCAATTCATAATTGGTATTTCAGTTAAGTTTTTATATACAAAGCCAAAAATTAAGTCTTTATATGGAAACCTTAAGAAAATTACTTAACAACTCTTAGAGACAGTCTATTCGGCAGAAAAGAGATTACTTTGTATTATTCGGATAAAAAATCTATTGAGGTCACGAATATTTACTTTTAGAGGAGTTACTAAGCAACTTTTTCTTGTTATTGTTTTTCTTTTATTTGAATTTTTAGGTTAATTTTTTTTTTATTTGCTTATTTTACTGTTTTTTTTTTAACTTCACGCTGTATCCCGCATATAGCAGGGTAGGCAGAGAGAACCAGAGAACCTAGTGTTAAGACACTCAATTCTCTTTCAACAATTCCGTTCCCCACTTTCCGCCGAATTGAGGCATTGCGTGTTGAGTGGCAGAACTCAACGCCGCGCTTTGCCTTGTTACCAAACCCAGGAAATGAAAATAATAAACTTTACATTTCCTGCAGTGGGAATCGAACCCACAACCTGTCACGTTTACAGTCTGATTTGTCAGTCTGTTGTTTTAGAAAACAATATACGAGTATACTATTTTTGCGGTGACAACCTTGCTCTCTTCACTGATCGATTGATTGAAAGCCTTGAACCTATGTATGTGGAATAAGTTTACGAATAGATACATAAGTTGGCCTAGAACTATTAAGGTTAAATGTAATCAGCTGAGAATAGAGAAATATAGGGACATAAATGTATCTAGATTTATCTTTATATTTAAACGTGAGCAAAAAGTTTTGAATCCCCTTTATTTAAATTATGCGAACGGGGATTTTGAAATTAAGTATAGGTCAAATTTATGGAAAAGGTGAATAGGGCGCTAATATATATTATTATGATATAATCTGCCGCGTTTACAGTCGCACGATAGTGTCATTGTGCTACGGCAGGCATCATTTCTGCATTAAAAGATGTAAAATTAATCTAAAAAGTACATGAGATCAATATACTTGTATAATTCATCATTTTTTGAATTTCCTTTTTTGTTTTTAATATACTAGTATTTTTTTTTACTTCACGCTGTATCCCGCATATAACAGATGGAATCTGAGAAACTAATGTTAAGACACTCCGTTCTCTTAAGATTGTCCGTTTCCTACTTTCTGCTACTAAATTATGGGTTACAATTAGAACTTAGCTCGTCATACTTTTTATTTCAGTAACTCCTTAATGAAGTATAAGGAGATTGAATCATTCAATTCTGCTTTAAAATATAAATTGCTAAATTGGATTTAAGGAACATAAATCAGGATTTACTCCTAAATCACAGAGTTTCGTCACAAATGGAGGCTCTTGTAGGATTTAGGATTTATTTTGTTGATTTCGTAGATCTCTGTATATACATAGAGACATATGGTCATTCAAAGCAATTCTAGCGTGGTTGTGGGTTCGATTCCCATTCAAAGAATCATTATATTTAAATTATTTCCATTTCACCGCTCTGGTAAGATACAGCGCGGCGTTGAGCTCCGCCACTCTCCATATCTGGTTCTCGTTTGTTGTGAGCGAAGCGAATAGGGAGCGGAGCACCCTAGTTATCTATATTTATGATGCCCAAACTTGATAAAATGAAAGTTTTAGGCATTTGACATCTTGGCTTTATAAATTTGCTCTAAAATGTCGTTCGAATAAATGACAGTTCGTCTAAAGACATTTCAATAATGACAGGAAGTTAAAACTTTTAGGGACTGGCTTATAAGTCGTATATTAGAATTTACAAAATATTCTAAATATATTTTTGTATAATATTTATTCTGATCACTACGGACACGTGGTCCGTACCTTTTGTCAACTTCCCCTATATTTTCATATTGCTTAACTAAGCTTAGAAAATAAGATAAAATTATGTAAAAGAGGCATTTCCCCACTTTCCGCCAGATTGAGGCATTGCGTGTTGAGTGGCGGAACTCAATACCGCGGTTTGCCTTGTTACCAAACCCAGAAAATACTTCATTTCCTGGAGTGGGAATCGAACCCACAACCTGTCACTTTACAGTCGCACACTTGTGCCTCTGCGCCACGACAGGCGATAGACTTATTGCTTTTCTAAATGCAGTTAGTTAAAGCTGGTAATAAAACATTACTTAAAAAAATGCTATTTCAAGGTTGTCGTACATATAATACCCAGTTTCTTTTGCATTGAATAATAAAAGAGTCATATGAAATCGGTGGATCTCCACAAAATGACTCGTGAATAATATATAGATAAGGGGACTGTCCTGATGACATTTCTCATCGGTAAAGATATTTATTAAGGTGATTTACTTTGACTGATAGGTAGATTAAAGAGGTCGGGCATTAGGATTTGTTTTCAATATTTTTTAATGTAGCCCTTTGAACTCAAATTTTTGCGTTTGTCTTTTACTTTGATTATTAAATCAAAGGACAAATTTCTATGATCTATATCTTTCTATATGTAACTTAGCTTTTAAGAAAATATTATTAGAATTTTAAGGACAAAAGAGAACTAACTTCAAATAAAATATACTAAAAAATATTACGAATTACTCAAAAACTACTTCTTTTGCCATCCGTTATCCATAAAAAAAATAGAGCGTGGCGTTGAGCTCCGCCACTTAACACACAAATGTCTCAAATTTTAACGGTAGGCGGCGAACGGAGTGTCTTGACACTAGGCTTACTCTAACTACCTTGCTATGAGGAATAAAGCGTGAAGCTCCTTTTTTTATTGCACGTAAACGAAGTCGCTGGACTATTTTAGTTATTGGTATAATTGAATAGCTAATTAGAATAATCTATGAGAATGGTTTTGTGAATGACCAAATGGATTCCGTAAAACATGGAAATAGGCCGACAAGGTAGAGGCGTGGCTATTACATTCTCTGTTAAAACGTACTTAGGTATATTAGACTTAAGTATGAATGATTCTGAAACATTTATAGAATTTATTTTTACTATTTTTTTTATTGATAACGGACGGCAAACGAGCAGAAGGACCACCTGATGGTAAGGGGTTACCTTCGCCCATAGTCATCTACAACACTGGAGATGTTGTAGATGCGTTGCCAACCTAGAGGATACTGATGGAAGGGGGGACAATGTAGTAGTCCACTATCGGAACCACCACATTTTGGGGAAAGGATGGGTGGGAAAGGGGGAAATCTGGCTTACATGCCATCGAACCGGAACACATCATTAGATATTTGGCGGTTCGTCTTTGACATGATAGTGGTCGCGAGCCAGTCGGAGGACGAACCTCCTACCACCTAACATATAATTTTTACTATTAATAAAGCTTGTTGTATTTTATTAATCTATTATTAATAAGTTAAGATTAAGAAAGGAGGAGGACAACGTTGGGCAGTAAGACTGCGTCAGGCGTTCTCTTTTAACATTTTCATTCCCTACATTCTGCCGAATTGAGGCATTGCGTGCTGAGTGGCGGAACTCAACACTGCGCTTTGCCTTGTTACCAAACCCAGGAAATGAAAATACTAAACATAATTAAATATTTTCATTTCAAAACAAAAAAAAAAATAAAATAAAAAGAATAAAAAATTAAAAAACAGTCCCGCTGAGTTTCTTGCGCCGGTTCTTCTCAGGTCTGAGGCATTAAATTTAGTGAACCGGTGGTAAATTATTTGACGTTCAAAAAATGAAGCTTGTAACTTCTTATTTTGAATAAAATTATTTGACTTTGACTTTGACTTTGACCTGGAGTGAGAATCGAACCCACAACTTGTCGCGTTTACAGTCGCACGCCTGTGCCTATGCGCCACGACCGGCTTAGAAATATAAAATAAATAATAAATTCAATACTGAACATGAATTATAATTTAAGATGCTCGCAATATCCACACGTGTATTAAGATTACATGGGAGATAAATAACAAAGGCTGTCTGTAGCACACTGTATGATGCGGGATTAACAATTAACTTTGTGAGGGACTATTTATTTAATAATATTTTACATATCTATATATAAATACGTGAATAAAAAATTTTGTACCCTTTTTTACGAAAAATATGCGGACGGAGGAGCATGAAACTTGGCACACTTACAGATTGTATAGAGAAGGAGTGCAGTGCTAACATTTTTTTTAAATAATGCATAAAATGTATATTAAATTAATAAGGTCCATCAATCCATGTTTATATAAAGTTTCATATACATTACTAAAGACAACGCGTTGTTAACGCGTCAACGGGGACAATAGTATTTTTTTAAATACGCCTGTAATAACTTATTTTTATTATTAGTATCTGATTTTTTTACACACAAGCGTACGAATGTAAACGCGACAGATTGTGGGTTCGATTCCTTACTTACTTCAGGAAACGAAAATGAAATTAAATATTTATAAAAATTAATATTTAGTATTTTCATTTTCTCGCTCTAACAAGGTAAAGAGCGGCGGTGAATCCCGGCACTCGGCACACAATGTCTCAATTCGGCGGAAAGTGGAGACGGAAGTGAAAAGAATAGAGTGTCTTAACACTAGGTTCCCTCTGTCTACCCTGCTATATATGGGATACAGCGTGAAGATACAAAAATTATTCCAACGACAAGACATCATTCTCAGAACATATTATCTTTGGGTAGCGGAAATTTAGAAATTAATGAAATCACTTAGCAAGAGAGAAAGCTATTCATTAAATATGTTATATTTTTTTAAACATTTTATTCAAATAAAAATAAAAATATTATATATAAAGAAAAATAAAAACGTATAAGAAATTCAATGTAACTGGGTAGAACGTATGGCTTAATTGGCTAGACCGCTTTGGAAGGTTTTCAAGAGACTCAATTTCAAGGCAGATTCGCTTCATGTTTTTATGCATTCCTATATTTTTGTTGAAAAGATAATTATTTTTATAACTGAATTCATAACAATTGTTGAATATTCTTTACGTTTAAGCATTTATCAAAAGTGGGTTCGATTTTCACTCCAAGAAATGGAAATTTTCATTTACTGGGTAACAAGGTACGCACGGCGTTGAGTTCCGCCACTCAACACGCAATGCCTCAATTCGGCAAAAAGTGGTGAACGGAGTGTACTAGGTTCTTAAGTTCCCTCTGCCTGCCCTGCTATATACGGAGGAATAAAGCTGAAAAAAAATTTGCTGAAGCACAGACGAACTAGGATTAGAATGAGCATTAGGACAGCGTCTATCTGTAAAAGCGATTGGATCGAACCCACAGTTCGATTCCCGCTTGAGATAATGATTATATTTATTTAACCCAATGACTGCCAGTTACGAAAAATATTTTAAAAAGGTGAATGAAAAATTTGTGTAAATGCTATTACAATATTATATCAGTTAAGTAACTGATATAATATAATTATATTTAATAAACTTTTATGTATTCTTCAAAAATAAATCCTTACCACCCAGGGCAAGACGCTCTAAATATGTCTGGCAGTCAATAGGCTAAATTACTTATATTTCTCCGCTCTGGCAAGACAAAGCACAGCGTTGAGTTCCGCCACTTAACACGCAAAATCACGAATTCTGACGGAAGGAAGCGAACGGAATGGAATTTGACACTAGGTTGTCTCTGATGATATCCTCGTAAGCAGAGTAAATAGTGAAGCTACATTTTGGTTAGCTTCACTTTATATACCGCATAAAGCAAGATTGCCTATCTTGCTTGAGGGAAGCTGAGAACCTAGTGTTAAGACACTCCGTTCTCTTTCAACAATTCCGTTTCCCACTTTCCGCCGAATTGAGGCATTGCGCCGGGCTTTGCATTGTTACCAAAACCAGAAAATGAAAATACTTCGTTTCCTGGAGCGGGGATCGAACCCACAACCCGTCGCGTTTACAGTAGCACGCTTGTGCCTCTGCACCACGACAGGCATTACTTACATCTATCACATTTATTTCATTGTTTTATCTCAGGTAGTACGAGTATATAGTAAGTATAATAAAACTTCCCTATCATATAAAAACAAATGAATATTAAGCACTTCTAGAACATACAATTCTTATTTTACAACCCCATAACTTACCATAATACTTAACGGATTGCAATAATCATGACTTTTATATCCTCTTTCCCCTATTTGCAAGTAAATATATAAAATTACATGGTTTCTCTAAATATTTGTTTATTCTTTTGACTATATCCAGAATATATCTCTTAAATAGTCGCCATTTGCCATTCCGTTTGCTAGAATTCAAAATATGCACGTGTGTCCGAACATGACTACAAAACATTTTGTGCATAGCTTATGCTATAATCTGAAATCTTTTGAAAACAAAATAATAAGGAAACAAATAATTAGAATAGGCAGAGCGAACCTGAGAATCTAGTGTTATGACACTCTGTTCTCTTAAAATTTTCGTTCTGTCCCAGGTTCCGTCGAATTGAGGCATTGCGTGCTAAGTGGCGGAACTCAACGCCGCACTATGCCTTGTTGTCAGAGCGAAGAAATGAAAATACTGCATTTTAATTATTATAAATATTTAATATTTTCATTCCCTGGAGTGGGAATGTATCAATCTGTCACGTTTACAGTCGCATGCTTGTACCTTCGGCATCTACATATGCACTACAATTATAAAACAAATGCTACAGAATTTTTAAGCTTAGCTACGAACAAGTCTACTTAATCTCTACTGCAAGTATAAAACTCCGACTAAGACTTTGTATATAGATTGTAATCTACCGACAATTGGCCGTATTCTATTTCTATCAAATGATCCTCTTTGCTGCAAGCCTGCAATAAATACTAAAGTTGTTCTAACAAGTCCAGAATGTTTGAAAATATTTATAGGTTTCAGTTGAAAATTCTTCAAGAATTGCCTGAGACCTATATAAAGTTCCGGTTACCTTTTGAAATAGATTCTACTTTGTTTTCATGACACGCTAAGAGTTATTTCAAGTTCTTAACAGACTTCAAAAAAAGATGGAGATTATCTATGCTGCTATGAGCAGCATCACTAAGGCTGACTCATATTTAAAAAACATCTTGTATATATGTTTTTTTTAGCCTCACGCTGTATCCCGCATATAGCTGGGTAGGCAGAGCGAACCTGAGAACCTAGTGTTAAGACACTCCGTTCACTACTTTCCGCCGAATTGAGGCATTGCGTGCTGAGTGGTGGAACTCAACGCAGGAAATGAAAACACTAAACTTTTCCATTTCCTGTAGAGGGAATCGAACCCCAAACCTGTCTCGTTTACAGTCACACGATTGTCCCTCTGCGACACGACAAGCGTACATATGCTTTGTATATATTCATCTAAAATAAAAATTTTCAAAGTGTTTCTGTGCCATCCAACGTGACGTTCGAAACGCAATAATTAAAGAACTGAATTGATCCTTCTCTTACATTCTGTTTATCATTTTAACAACTTTTTGTTCGTAAAAAATATTTTTGCAACTTCCCTATTACTTTTGTGATTCTAAAAAAGATTTTTACATTTTTACAAAATTTTATGAAACGCTGCACAATTACATATAAGTTTATATACTATAATAACCATCTGGTAATAAGGCA
The DNA here is from genome assembly GCA_033558755.1 of Philaethria dido. Lineage (NCBI taxonomy): Eukaryota > Metazoa > Arthropoda > Insecta > Lepidoptera > Nymphalidae > Philaethria > Philaethria dido. The sequence goes on along the minus strand of JAKGSA010001167.1, from coordinate 7,479 downwards.
AAGCGCAGCGTTGAGTTCCGCCACTCAGCACGCAATGCCTCAATCCGGCGGACGGCGTATCTTAACACTAGGTTCTCAGGTTCTCTCTGCCTACCCTGCTATATGCGGGATGCGGGAGCTGCACACTAGAGCTAAAAAAAAAATTAATACCCATACGAATATCTTCTTACAATAAGTAATGTCGGGCTTCCTACATTTTTTCTTACTTTTTATTACTAATAATTTAATTCTTTAGCCACGTTGACTTTTATGATAGCATATGCATATTTATAATCCTCTCCATGTAGAGAAGAGCACGTTAAGCCGTCACTGTAGTGTGTCGCCACATCTAAGTTATCAGGTCATATTTAGGTCACTTGTTTGACCTAAGTTTCCTATACAATGAATTATATAATGTTTTCTTTTTTTTTAACTTCACGCTGTATCCCGCATATAGCTGGGTAGGCAGAGGGAACCTAAGAACCTAGTGTTAAGACACTCCGTTCTCTTACAACAATTTCGTTCCCTATTTTCCGCCGAATTGAGGCATTGCGTGCTGAATGGTGGAACTCAACGCCACACTTTGCCTTATTACCAAACCCAAGAAATGAAAATACTAACATTTCCTGGAGTAGGAATCGAACCCACAACCGTTGGCAGTCGCACGCTTGTGCCTCTGCGCCACGACAGGCGTTACATATAATATTGATTATTTTAACACGCTAATTAATTGAAATTTTCGTTCGTTTCGACGTAGTTAGATATATAAAGAGGCGCGGGTTCGAATCCCGCTGCGTTCAAAATTGTTAAAGCTTATCAAATATTGATAATATACTAGCTGAACTACTAAATATTATTCAATATTTTCATTTCTTCGAGTGGGAATCGAACCTACAACGAACAATCAAGACAAGGAACGTCTTTAGGCTTATAAAACCACCACAGGAAGTCAATTGAAGTCATTGGATACAGCTAGTACTTGTATAAAAATTCTTGGAACGCTCCTTCGTCTGATTTGTTTTTTTTTTCATAGTATTGACCTGATGTCCTTGCTAGGACGACCAGGACAAAAATAAAATTAATGTTATCTTATTTAGTTTCTTTTTTAAATTAATTTGTTATCGTTAATCTCAACATCATTGAGACGTTAAAGAATTTTTCAATTAAACAGTCTTATTCTAAGTTTCTTAGACTTAGAATATAACCAAATCTAATAAAAACAAATAAATAATTAGTTATGTAATTATATGTATAATGGTATGTATATATGTATGTATGTCATATATGTTGTGACATATGTATGTATTTCTGTATGTATAATGCCTTATGAATGTATTTATGTTTGTATGTATGTATTTGTGGTATATAAGTTATGTATTTGCTATAACAAATCTACTCTCAAGTATGCTATTGTTTTTATTTAAATATTATATTTCTTTATTTTTCACACCCTATCTGGTGCAATTTGCGCTTTCTTATGCCTTAAGGTTGCCTGGAAGATAGCTATTTAGCGATAAGGAGTCATAATGTATATCTAATCCTTGTGTGTATTTTCTATTTTATTTATTTTATGTGTGTACAATAAGGTTATAAAATAAATAAAAAATATAAATAAATAAAAAGAAAAACGCTATACGATTGTAAGTACAAAACTAGAGTAATTTTCATTTTTTTTACCATAACAGTAAACTGGGATAACAAAAAAATTACCAATAAAATTATTTCTTACATAAGGTTAATGTGTAATTATTAAAAAAATATATGTTAAAAGAAATTAATAATTATCTAATTCATTATGTCAGAGTTCACAGAAGTTGTCGTAGTATACTTGATTGATTTTTTTGTTTTCTTCTAGCTATTTATTAGTTATTTATTTTGTTAGGTGCGTTGCCAACCTAGAGGATACAGATGGAAGGAGGACAATGTGGTATTCCGTTCTCAGACCACCACATTTTGAGAAAGGATGGGTGGGAATGGGAAAACCTGGCTTATGCCATCGGGCCGGAATTATCATCGATATTGACGATTTCATGATGTGATCACCAATAAACGGAGGACGAACCTCCTACCACCAAACAAAACCTAATGTTAAGACACTCCGTTCACTTTTAACAATTCCATTCCCTACTTTCCGCCGAATACATAGTTTCAAATGACTTATTAAATTATTTTTAACAATTTAAAATACCACATAAACGGTTGAATACAATTTATGCTTTCTAAGCAATAAAATTAAAAAAAAAAAAACCAGAAAAAGCTTTCTAGCGTCGAAAAGCAATATGCCCCTTTACAAAGTAATACTGAAGATTGGAAAACAGCAAAACTTCAAAGGTGAATCCTACTCTACTCCCAAGCTCTGTTGGTAATGTTAGCTGACACTACTTATAGCTTTTATAATAGTGAGGTATCATTGCCTTTTGTTTTGTAAAATAAATTTTCATTTATTCATTTATCGGAAAGTAAATACACGTCTTTTCCGCATAGTAACTTAGTCAAAGAATTTATCTGGAGACTCCTTTCTCCACTTTCTGCCTGAATTCACAACAATGATTTTTAAATGGTGGAACGTGTCTGCGAAAAACGAGGAACACGTTGTTTCCAATTTTTATGGATATTTGAGGTAGGCTAGAGGTAGGTAGTGTCTTGACACTACGTTCTCTTTCGCTATCCTGCTATACTAGATAAAGCATGAAGAAAAAATAGCCTGTATTTAAGAATAAAAACGAATATGATATATTTTAAAAAGTTGGTCTTTATATAAGATCTTAAAAGTTCGAAATATTAATAAAATTTATTATTTTTGATCAATAATTAAGTGGTAAGTAATAAAATTGAGATATTTGGGATTTCTGAACTCAAAAAATGGCTAGTTGGCTAGTAATGTTTGGTTTTTAAATTATGCACTCAGAAGAAGCCTAGCTGAAGCGGCTTCTCATTCATTTATAAATGGGATTTGATACTTTAGGTATACAAAAAATATATGATACAGACGAATAGAAAATAAATACTTTTCAAGGAAAGCAGCTTTTATGCTTAAGTTAAGCTTGAAATCTTTTAGCTGAAATCATTATTTTACGCTATAAATAAAACAAATCCTAATACCCATTAATGTTTATAAAAAATAGTATGGAAGTAGAATTATCAACCTATGCTCGCTTGGTACAGAAATAAGATATTTATATTGTTTTTTTTATAAATTCTTTATTGCACAATTAAAATAAAAAAAATATACAAAAGGCGGGCTTAACGCTAACTAGCATTGTCTACTAACCAATCTTCTTTATATAGGAAATAAATATAGGTGCCTAAAAGCAAATATATATATATATATATATATATATATGTATATATAATATCCATATAACATAAATAAATAATTATATATATTATATAATACTCATACTCTATACTTTTACTGTAACCGGTGCTTTCGATATTTTCCCATGCACAAATTGATATTTTAAGCAAACAGTAGCTTCCATAGACACCTGTCTAAAACATTCGTTACATATAACGTGGTTTACAATTCGTTATATTTCTACTAGCTCTTTAAATGTTATTCCATTCTAGTATTTCTAAAAAATATTTTAAGCGGAAAAATTTAATATCTATTTTTAGATAGAATCATTTTTTTTATTCTTTTTTAAAGCTTAACCCTTTATCCGAATAGCAGTGTAATCAGAGAGAGCCTAGTGTCTAGACACTCCGTTCTCCTCCATTCGCCTATATTCAAGACATTATAGTATTAGACATTATAGTGGCGGAACTTAACGCCGCGTTTGGTCTTATTAGAGTGGAGAATCTATATATAAATACGTGAAGCAAAAACTTTGTTACGAAACCTCCGCGGACGAAAGAACATGATATTTGGCACACTTATAGTTTATATAGAAAAGGAGTGCAGAATGCTAATACTTTTTTTAAATAATACACAAAAAGTATATTAAATCAATAAAATAAATGTTACACACTACAATGATTTGACATACATGTTTATGTAAAGTTACATATACATTCCTAAAGACAACGCGTTGTTAACGCGTCGACGGGGACACTAATGAAAATATTATATATAGTTATAATTATTTTGCCGGCTAGGAAATGAACCCACAACCCCTCGTGACTATAAAGACGATTGATTATGGATTCGATCGCACTCGACAACAATCATCGACGTTTCAATTTCTCAATACTTGCTGGTTTTAAATAAATTAATTTTAACATCAAAGGCCCTAACAGATTGTTTATATTTGTATTAGTAACGAATTAGGAAACTTCCTTCCTGGCTTTATTATTGATTACAACATAATAAATGTAGGTCATTTTTAATTTAATATATATTTTTAGTTTCACGCTGTATCCCGCATATAGCAGGGTAGGCAGAGGGAATCAGAGAACCTAGTGTTAAGACACTCCATTCTCTTGTAACATTTCCGTTGCCCACTTTCCGCTGAATTGAGGCATTACGTTCTGAGTGGCGGATCTTAACGCCGCGCTTTGTCTTTGCCTTGTTACTAGAGCGAGGAAACGAAAATACTAAATATTATTTAACATTTACCTGGAGTAGGAATCGAACCCAAAACGTGTCGCATTTACAATCGCACGATTAAGCCTCTGCGCCACAACAGCTGAGGCCTGTTCAACGTAATATTTGTAGATTTTATAAAAAAACTATTTTGCTTCATTATTATGAAAAACAGCAGTTATTCCCACTCCAGGAAATGTCAAAATTTAGTATTTTCATTTCCTGGGCTTGGTGACAAGACAAAGCGCAGCGTTGAGTTCCGCCACTCAGTACGCAATGCCCCGATTCGGCGGAAAGTAGGGAACGTAGTGTCTTAACACGAGGTTTTCAAATTCCCTCTGCTTACCCTGCTATATATGAGACACAGCGTGTAGTTAAAATATATATATATATATATATATATATGTATATACATTTCTCAGATTGAGACACACCCACAAAAAACCTCGTACATTCGTACAATCGTGCCATACCACTGCGCCACGATAGATTAAAATTTAAAATTTTACATTTTCATATTTCACATGAGCACAGGCAGAAACCTTTGGATCTTCCTTATTTTGCATACAACAATCAAATAGATGAACACAAAAAGGTGACGTTTGCAAATAGTAACAATCTAGGACACAGAATAAAGTATTGACATTTTGAATTTCAGTTTTCAGATCTGTTTTAACAGATTGTTGGCTTAACTTTTGTAATCCAATTCGCAATCTGGGATGAAGAGCAATCCTTCCTGTCAGAAAACGTTCGGTTAACGGACAGTTGTTGTGAGGCCGGACCGACCTTTAAACTTTCAATTTGAAATTTTATTTTTTAAAAGATTAATTTACGCCTGTCTAACTACAAACGCGATAGGTTGTGGGTTCGATTCCCACTCTAAGAAATGTAAAAGTTTAGTATTTTTATTTCCTGGGTTTGGTAACGACGCAAAGCGCGGCGTTGAGTTCCGTCACTCAACACGCAATGCCTCAATTCGGCGGAAAGTGGGGAACGGAATTGTTGAAAGAGAATGGAGTGTCTTAACACTAGGTTCTCTGGTTCCCTCTGCCTACCCTGCTATATGCGAGTTACAGCGTGAAGTTAAAAAAAAATCTTTTAGAGAAATACATGGTGTACTAAACTGACCTTAAAAGTAAAATTGCTACGCAGAAGCTTATTAAGAAAGAAGCGCCAATTTGATTTTGACTCAGAAATAGTCATCGACGCTCTTTTCGCTTCCTATTCGATTGACCGTTTCCAGAATATAAATATTATTTTGAGTTAAATATGAATTCAGAAAATTATATTATTCATTCACGATATCATTGAATAAATATACCTATATAGTATCTATATACATTTAAAATTATAATTAAAAAATGTATTTGACCTTTTTCTGATTGCAAATCGAAATTATTATGGATTCTGCTATCATTTTCCAAAGGTATTATTATTTTTTTTCTAATTTTGGCTTCCCATTATTAAACAAATCATAGCTTATTGTGCATCTTTGTAATCTATGCCGCACCAATTAATGGTAAACCATCAATATCCGCACTTCGCGTGAACAGGTTGATAAAATAACTAGCTTATACATTTTTTTTAATAATCATTAGAATTGCTGAAACTCAAGTAAATCAAACATTTCAACGCAAAAAAAAATTAAAACATAAAAACAGAATTTACAGATAAAAGTTGAGCTTTAAAATACCTACTCTGAAAAATACGCGTTTTCAATTTATTAACTTATTCACGTCAGATATTGATATATACATACGTTACACATGATAAATCTAAGTTGTTAGGTGGTAGGAGGTTCGTCCTCCGACTGGCTCGCGACCACTATCATGTCAAAGACGAACCGCCAAATATCTAATGATGTGTTCCGGTTCGATGGCATGTAAGCCAGATTTTCCCCTTTCCCACCCATCCTTTCCCCAAAATGTGGTGGTTCTGATAGTGGACTACTACATTGTCCCCCCTTCCATCAGTATCCTCTAGGTTGGCAACGCATCTACAACATCTCTGGTGTTGTAGATGTCTATGGGCGAAGGTAACCACTTACCATCAGGTGGTCCTTCTGCTCGTTTGCCATCCGTTATCAATAAAAAAAAAAAAACTATAATCATATCTAGACATTCTTCTCTTTTACTTCATTATTAGTAAAAAAGTCGATCATATTAAAAATTTTAGAACTTTAATCATTGTCATAGATGATACTGTAAAGACTTGTAAATTTAGCAAAACTAAGAAATTTGGGTCAGTGAGCTTTACGACTGAAAATAAGTGCTCATAAAGACAACTAAATAAAAATCTGAATTGAATATAACAACAAGTGTTGATTCAGCCAACAAGTTTATTTTACTTTAACAATGTTTTCTTGTACTATGGAAGAAAGAATCCCTCTCATAAGAATACAGGTATGTTGTTATTATTAAGCACGATAAAAGCTGTTGAGTTTTAGATCAAATCAAGTAATAAAGAGAGAGAGATAATAAATAAATTTAGAATTATACTAGAGTAGACAGTGGAGTTAAACACAACATTTCGTCTAACCAGATCAGAAATATACCCCATCAAATGTATCAATTTCCAAAAGAATTTGGATAACGATCAGTTATAAACAAATTAAATAATATAAAAACAAATTTTAATTTCGAGATAGTAACTAAATCCTATGATATATTCTTACAGGCTGAAGAAGGTACTACGCGTACACCAGACGACGACAATGAGGGCAGCGAGATCAACGCCGGCTCCTCCCGAGCCCTTTCAGCAGCTACATCCAGAGAAGATGATGATGATTCAAGCAACAACGCCAGTAACGAAAGCAAGAGTCCCGGTCAAAGGTAATTTTTAAACTATTTTAACTTTCCATGTAGTTAGAATTTTACAAATTGTTTGGTCATAAATTTCAATTATATGACATTGAATAATGAAAAATGTTTGTAAGCTCATTTTGTATGATGACTAAGTATATAAATGACACAAGA